>RJWM01021610.1:0-35042 GCA_004363535.1 Dasyprocta punctata
CCCAATTAGGAGAGTATGCTTCTGTATATTTCTGGGTGTTTCATGGAGGCTTGGCTTTGGGTACTATATATTGTCCCTAACCCATTCTTTTCTAATATAGTTTCCTTGCTTTGCTTCCCAGTGACCATGAACAAAGCAGTTTTCCTCAGTCATGAAACTGCCTGCCTACTGACTGAATTCTTAAAAATATGAACTGAAATAAACATCCCCTCATTTATTTGTGGATGTTGAGTATTTTGTCCCAGGAATGGGAAACTTGACTAGCACACCACCACATCCCCATTTAACTCTCTTATTTGGCCTGTGCTTAAGACAGATGGATCTTAAAGAATGATGGTTGATTTCCATTAGATTAATCAACTGGTGACACTAATTGTGTATGTTTTGCCAGATGGGGGTTCCTTGCTTGAGCAGAATAACCATCTCTTGGCAACTACTATGCAGCTATTGATTTGGAAGGCAACTTATCCATAAGGCCCACCAGAACAATTTTCTTTCAGTTAGAAAAGTCAGTAATATATCTTCACTGTACCACCTCAGCGCTGTATCAGATCTCCGGCCTTATGCCACAAGTTACTTTACCGAGATCTTTGTTTTCTTTCTTTTCTATAAGATATTATACTGGTCCATTACTTTGATGATATTATACGACTTGGACCACGAGAGCAAAGTGTGATGAATATTTAGTAAAACATTTGTGTATTAGAGGACAAAATAAATCCAAATAAAATTCCATGGCTTTCTATTTTGGTCTAATTTATGGGAGTTTACTGGTGCAAGGTATACAGAAATATTTCTTCCAAGATAAATGATACATTGTTGCATCTGGACTCTCCCACAACCAAGAATATGTGCAATTTACTGGGTGTATCAGTATTTTGAAAACAACACATTCATCACTTGGATGTGTTGCTCCATCCCATTTACTGAGTGACTACTAGTTTTGATGAAACCCAGAACAAGTGAAGACTCTGAAGCAGGTGCAGGCTGTTGTGCAGTTTTCCTTTTGTCCATATGATCCAGCAGATCCAATGGTATTTGAGGCATCAGTGACAGATAAGGAGGCTGTTTGGAGCTACTGTCAGATATCCATAGGTGAATCACTGAGAAGCCTGTTAGAATTTTGGAGCTCTACCATCATTTGTAGACAACAACTTTCCCTTTTGACAAACAGATCAGAGCCTGCTACTGGGGTTTAGTTGAAAATGAACACTTGATGAAGGGATACCATTTTGCCATGCAATCTGAGCTATTCATCTTGAATTGGATGCTGTTTGATCTACCAAGTCATAAAGTTGTACATACACAGCAACAGTCCATCATAAAATGAAGGTCCCAAGTGTGATTCCTGATACAAAAAAAAAAAAAAATTGAAAAAAATTGAAGAGCATAAAATGAAAGTTATCAGATCTGAGTAGATCCTAAAAACACCAGTTGGTAGCATGACAAAATGGGCCCAAATGCCCATGGCTCACATTCTTGGTATATTGATTTCTGTCCCTTTGTATGCACCTATGGTCTCACGACTTATACCCATGATGGGATGACAGAGAAAGAGAACACTAGGCCTGGTTTGCCAATGGTTTCTCATATTATGCATTTACTAACCAAAAGTGGAGAGATGCAGCACTACCATCTCTTTCTGGGACATTCCTGATGGGCTGTGGTAAAGGAAAATCTTTATGATGGGCTGATCTTTAGGCAGTAGACCTGGTCTTATATTTTGTTGCAAAGAAGGAATAGTCAGACATAGACTCTATATTGATTCATGGGCTATCACCAATGTCCAACTAGATAGTCAGGGACTTGAAAGAAACATGACTGGCAAATTGGTGAAAAAGTTATTTGGGAAAGAACTATGAGAAAAACTTCTCAATATGTGTGAAAGGTGTGAAGATATTTGTCTCTCACATACATGCTCACTAAAAGGTAACATCAGTAGAGGATTTCAATTAATAATCAAGTGGATAAAATGACCCATTATGTGGATTGTGGTCAATTTGTTCCCTCATCCATCCTTACCACTGGTCAAAAGGCTCATGAACAAAATGGTGGCAGGGCTGACAATTATGTTCAACATCATGGACTCCCACACACCAAGGCTGACCTAGCTTTAGCTACTGAGGAATGTTCAATCTACTAGCACCAGAGACCAACACTGAGTCTGTGTTGTGGCACCACTCCATGATATGAGCAGCCTGTGACCTGATGTTACATTGATTGTATTGGACCTCCTTCATCAATGAAAGGGCAGCATTTTGTCCTTGTTTCAAGGTATAGATTTTGAGGTATAGATTTGCCTTCCCTGCATATAATTCTTCTGGCAAAACTATCATCTATGAAGATAAAGAATGGATCATTCTTTATTTCACACAAAATTACTTCTGACTGAAGAATGGACTGCATGGCCAAAGATCTGAGGCACTGGAATTCATTGGTTTTGTATGTGTTTCTCATCATTCAAAAGTAGCTGGATTGACAGAATACTGGACTGACTTTTTTGGATGCAATTATGTTATAGTGAGGTGATAATACCTTGTAGACCTGGAGCAAGGTTTTCCTGAAGGCTTTGTATGGTCTGAATCACAATCCAATATATGGTACTGCTTTTTTCATAGCCAATATTCAGGGGTCCAGAAATCAAGGAGTGCAAATGGAAATGACACTACTCTTTATTACTCCTAGTTACTCACTGACAAAATTTTTGCCTCTGGTTCCCACGTCTTAATACTCCTGGCCTAGAATTCTTAGTTCTAGAGTAGGGAAGGCTCCTATTAGGAAGCACAACAAAGATTCCATTGAACTGGAATCTAATACTTCCCCCTAGCCATTCTGGCTCCTAAGAAGGGAGCTATGGCATTGGTGTATGTGAATGATCCTGAGTACTAATGGAAATTGTACTACTACTGCACAATGGAAGTAATAAATAATATCTTTGGAGTGCAAGATACTCCTTAATGTGTTTCTTAGTAATGCATTCCTTGTTATTAAGGACAAAGGAAACTAAAACAACCCAATTAAGAAAGAATGACACAGCCCAGAATTTTCAGGAAGGAAGGTACAATCACTCTGCCAAGTAAGAAGCAAGATCCACTGATGTGTTTGCTGAAGACCAAGGGAATAAAGAATGGGTAGCTACAGAAGGTAGCTATTCATACTATGACTGTGTGATCATTTACAGAAATGAGAATTGCACTTGTTAATAGTATTATGCATGTACACAAATACTAAGTGGATTTTTTTTCTTTCTTTGTAACATAATACTGATAGGCTTGGGTCAAGGATTTAACTCAGTGGTGTAAGTGCCTGCCTGGCAAGTGCAAGGTCATGAGCTCGATTCCTGGTACCAAAAAACAAACCAAAACAAAAAAACTAATATAGATAGATAGATAGATAGATAGATAGATAGATAGGCTTAATCTCAGTATGTATGTATTGTTAAATCTACATTGTAATATTCAAGATGTAGAATACTAGAAAAGAGCAAGCATCATCCAAGGAAAACTTTGCCTTTGCCTTCCATTCTTGGAAAGGAATTAGTGAATTTCCACTTATATGTAAGACTGTTGTGTCATGTTAGGCATAATCATGAGCTTGCTATTTTATTTGGAGTTTATGGTTTAAGGAAAAATGTATGGTTGTCTAAATGATAAGAGTGGGCTGTGACTATTATTTATGATGTGTCAAATTGACTGAGGAAAGAAACACCTTAGTAAAGCACAGTTCTACATATTTCTGTGTATGATAGACTTGTAAGCCAGTATACTAAGTGGGAATTAGAGACTCACCAAACAATAGGCTCACAGCCTGGATGGAATAAAAAAAAAAAAGAAAGAAAGAAGGAAGAAGCGTGTTCATTTTGAAGAGCTTCAGGGTTGTTGAGTGCCTGTGTCCTTTACTGCTATTGGCTTGAATGTCAGCATCCAATTTTCCTGTTTCTTCAGCTTTCAAGTGCAGATTTGTACCAGCAACTCTCTCATGAGATCCCAGGCCTTCCTCTGATCTTACACTGGTGCTGCATTCTTGACCCCTCTTCTCCTGTGACTTCCAACTTCTTGGATTGAGCAATTACTTGATCCTCTACCTCTGCAGCATGCACAGGGCCTTTTTCAATTAGTCATCTGATTTAGTAAGTCCACCTAATTAACAAATCGCACATCTTATATTGATTCTGTTTCACTAAAGAAAATATATTCCTTAATTTTATGGAGCTGTATTTATGTGGCCTAGAATGTTAATCTGAGTCTTGTAAATTCTTTATTATCAATAACTCCATCGTACCATCTACTTGATTTATAACCTGTTTTTATTATGTTTTCCCCCTTGATTTAGTTCCTTATTGAACCTGATGTTTTTTGATTGAGTATTAGAAACTGTGTATAAAAATTATAGCCCCTGTAGATGGAAATATCTTCTTTAGATTGAATTCATATATCCTCCAGTAAGCTGCAATTTTGGGAGACGCATAACATTTATGCATTCAGAAACTAAGGTAGTTACAGTCTACTTATGTTTCTATAAGGCTCATTTTACTATTGATTTATCTTACTTTTTTAATGTAGCACTAAAGAATCCCTCCCACTTTTGAGTAGTAAGGCATACTTTCTGTCTCCTTAGTTTCATGGGTCAACTAAAGCTCTTTGGTTTCAGGTGGCTTTCTTCCAACCTTCTAAACCACTTGCCTACAAAGTTGAACTAACCATGTGGTGTGAATATAAAATCACTGAGTGCAAGGAACATTTCTTTGTAACTCCTTCCTTTTCAGGATACCAGCTTTTCCTATCCTTGCTGTGTATGCAATTCCTAACTTCAAGGACTGATTTTCTAGTTGTGTGAGATAGTTAAACAATCTGATTCTTTTGCACTTCCTAGTTTTGCTTTCACAGTTTTCTTTCCATTTTTAAAAATCAGAAAATTCACAGAGCAGAAAAGTGGCTAGCTTATCTCTGTTCTTTCTATTGTATCTTAGACTTTGTTGTGTTTTAGATCTAGATTATTCCCTAAATGATCATGTTCTCAGATGCAGTGCTAGTTGAAGGTGATTGGATTATGGGGTGGTTCAGCTGATTTGTTATTAAGAAGTGGGGTCTGGTTATGATCTGGAAGGATTATGCCTCGTTCTCTGGCTCTTACCTTCACTGTCTGATTCCTGGCCACTGTGACAGAAGCAACTTTTCCTCTGCTATGTCTCTTTGTCATGCTCTCCTGCTTAGAGTCAGTTAAAAATAGTTTGAAAATGTGAGCCAATTTAAACATCTCCTTTAAATTGTGGGTGTCAGCTATTGTGACCCAGGGAAAATAATTAAGAGAAAATAACTAAGATAGCCTATGCGACTTTAATTGCCTCATCAATTCATACTTGCAATAAAACAAACTCTTTAATTGTAGATTTTATATGAAATTTGTGATTATTCTTAGTAGTATGTCTCCAATGAATCTATTATAATTTGTAAAATGTCTGTGTAACTTTACTGTTGAAAATTTTGCAGTAACATTTTTGTGTGTGTTCATTTTGCATACATGATACTTTTCATATTGTATTTAAGAAGTAATTACCTTTATAAATGATGGAACAATTCAGTTGAAATAAAGAACACAATTCTATTATTCACAACATGGAAGGAACTGGAGATCCCTGTGCTAAGTGAAGTAAACCAGATGCATGAAGACAACACCATGTCTTCTCGCTTATATGTGGAAAATTGAAAACAAATTGACTCATAGAAATTGACAGTACAGTAGTATTTTTTCACTTTTAAAAAATATTTTTAGTAATCCTATGTGAAATATTTAAGTAATTTTCTCTGATCCTCAAGAGTTTACTTGGTTTGAAAGTTACTTGGTTTGGAAAAGAATTCTGCCAATACAGTGAAGCTACCCCAGGTAATGATCTAGACCTGGAAGTAAGATAATCTGTAGATGAATAGAAGAAGTAATATTATCTTTATTAAGTTGCCATTTCTTTTCTCAACTTCTCTTCAAATTTACTACAGTTTTAGCTTGCAAATTGGTTGTAAGTTATTTAGAATGTAGACTTTAAATCTGTAGACTATTTTATGGTACAGATGCTTTCATAAATGAAATCACATATTTTTCTTCTTTTAATATTTTCTTTTTACATTTTAGTTGAATTTATTTCCTCTTTAATAGACTTTTGTACATTTTGTTTAGTAAATGTATGAATTTTTGGTAATTTTTATTTAACTATTTTTGCTGTGTACTGGGTGATATACTATGTACCCCCAAGTCCTCATATAATTTTGATGGGGCTGAGTTATTGGTTTGTTACTGGTTTGCTGTCTGGCAATGTGAGTGCTGTGCCCGACCAGGGGTGGAGCCAACATACAGTATAAGGGAAGGTGGGTCTTCCTCTTGCTCACTTCTGTGCTTCCGTTCTCTCTCTCTCTCTCTCTCTCTCTCTCTCTCTCTCTCAGGTGCGCCTTGCAGTTTGCAGCCATCATGAATGGCAGCTCCTCCACACCATGCTGACTTGGAGCCAACTAATGGACTGAAATTCCCTAGAAACTGTAAGAATAAACCTTTCCTTCCCTAATTTTGGGCATCAGGTATTTTGTCTCAGCGAGTGAAAAGTAACCAACACATGCTGTAAGCAGCATGCATTTAAAATGACCTTTATAAAAGTATAAATCTTTTATACTTACTTAGATAATCAGACTTATTAATCAATTGTTTTGGGTTTTTTCCTAAAAAAGAGAGAGTAGTATATCATCAGGAAGTAGCAATAAATCCCTTCAAGGTAAACTGAAAGAGGAAAAACTTATAGCATGGTCATAAGCCAATTTCTTACTGAGATACCAACATCTAAGTACTGGGCAGGTTGATTTAAAGGACACACTTTCTTCTTCTTCTTTTTTTTTTTTTTTTTTTTTTTTTTTTTTTGTGGCACCGGGGATTGAACTCACAACCCCGTGCCTGCCTGGCAGGTAGGCAAACCACTTAGCCAAACTCCCGGCCCTGGTTTTTTGAGGCAGGGTCGCACTGTGTAGCTCGGGCTGGCCTTGCACTCGCGTTGTTGCCCAAGCTGGCCTCGAACTCACAACACTCCACCTACCTCAGCCTCCCGAGTGCTGGGATTAAAGACGTGCGCCACCACACCCAGCTAAGGACACACTTTCAAGACAAGCCCCAGTCCTATGAAATACTGGTATTTAATACTAATGGGGTTTTAAAAATTGGAATTGTGAGTATAAATATTAAGGATATGCCAAACTGGTTTATAGGATATCGGTGCTGATAGTGCTATTAACAATTTAAGTTAGAAAAATCCATGGGTAAGTCAGAAACATTGTAGTACATGTGAACCTTCAACTGTTTCTCAAAGGAGAGAAAGGTTGTCATAGATATAAAGAATGTAAAATACAATCCATGTGTAAGAATTATAATGAATATCTAGTTATGTAAAAAGGGTCAACATGAACAGAATGATATAGGTATTGTGACAATGAACTATTGTTGAACTTTTCTAGAAAATGCTAGGCGAAAGACATATAAATGTAAATTATGATCCAATAAGTTTTTTTTAACTCTATAGAAAAAGGTGGATGTAAATTTTGATTTAACAAAATTTTTATTCAGTTCTATAGGAAAAGGTGTCAATTTTACCTATGGTCAGTGAACTCTACAATGCTAAAGATCATTTCATTCATCTTGACCAATAAAATGTATACTTTTCCTCACTTGGCAAGAATCTAGGACAAGTGCCTATTCAATAAGTATGTGTTGAAAGAAAGAAGACAGAAAATAAGAGTATAAGTTATTTTCTTATGGGCTAACAGACATCTTCTCATTCACAAGATACTAAAGTGCACAGTAAATGTGTGGAGAAAAACAAATGGAGAACTAGTAGATAGCAAAGGAATTTCTGTGACATAAACTAGACAAGTATGTCTTGCAGATTTTAAATGTGAGCATGTTTGAATTCTAAACCTATTCCTTTAACATCAGAGTCAGAATTCTTAATAGAATGAAAGGAACATTAAAACAATTATCCATTTTTTTAAAATCAGACTGATGTTTTACTCCACCCACATACTAACCAAATAATATATTTTTAATCTGGGCATTAGTAAAGATTACTGAAGATCATTGCAACATTCTCAAAATCCTTTGAAATATACTTTTGCTTATCAGAATGTCCTCAATATGCTTATTAATAACATGTTTTAAGATATGATAAAAATATAGAGTAAACCAAGTAATTAATAAATACAAATACATTAATATATACAAATACATTTTATAAATCAAGCTGTCTACTGTATTAAAACAAACTCAATGAATAAAGTAAAATAAATGATCATGAGATATCAACAGTTTTCAAATTTAATTAGATTTCTTAAAACTAGATTGATCTCAGGAATATATATATAGGAGAAAAAAGTATGATAAAAAGCTGCACTAATTTAGCAGTGAAAGAAACAGTATGAAGTAGACACTAACCCCTGTTCAGTGAAGTCTGTGTTTCACAGGGCAGGAATTTGTTTGAGGATGTGGGGTTTGAGCGGCCAAAAGGTTGTTACCTAGCAACAATCCCTCCTCCCAAGTCTCTTGCTTCAAGAGTCAGATGGCTACGTCAGCAAATTGATTTCTAGTTTGCAGGATCAAAAAAGAACAATGTATTATGGTGGTAGGGCATGTCTCCAAAACATAAGAAACTTGAAGGGTTTTCTGTGCCTGGGGCCTACTTCTTATTGGGGAATGCTAGAAGCTTGTCTAAATAATTGAGTAATGACTAAAGAGCTGTTCATCAATTGAAAGTGAGTTAAAATGCAGATACTTTAAAAACATTTATTTCAGTTTATAAGGCAAGCAATAAAATAGTTGAAATAGTAGCATTAGCTCTGGGCAAGAAGTAATCTTATCACAATATGTCCTCAGAATTGAGATGGCTAAGAATAGTTTGGCATTTTGGTAAAATATAGTTAAATAATCAGGACAGGTTTGAGACAGCCTTTTGCCATCTGAAGGTATAATTAATGAGATACTAATGTATATAAAACATATATGCAATACACTGTTATGTTTATAACAAATAAGTTTAACCATATGTTAGCAATAACAACTAGAAAACACATTCACAAAGCACATACCGTATCTTTTGTCTTCCTCAAATATGGATCCCACATAAATGGCACCCTGTCTTTCATCTAATGAATGCTTACTTCTTGGGACAAATCCTGCCAGGTGCATGTATAACTGAATAAGCAGGTGATCTGAATGAGGCAAAATGATAAGGACACTATCACAAACTCTGCCAATGGAAAAATTAAATGCACAATTTAATTTGTGTGTTTTCATAACACAAAGATGTAAGGTATGAAAAAATCTGTTAGAAGAATGCTAAAATGCCAAGTGTGTAGGAGCAAGCAGAAAGGGAAAGAAGAGACTTTGAGTTCGAAAATTTTCCATGATGCAAAGAACTGAAGCCAATTTCTCTCCAGACACAGTGCTGAAGCCCAGGGTGGCTGTTTGCCTATGTGCAGGATCCTGCCACTTGTACAGTAGTTTTCTGAGACTTCCCCAGTGTCTGCTCCTCCCTTATCCTAACACACTAAGAATGCCATTTCCTTATTGAGTTGGAGCAACGAAGTTATTTGTGGAGCAATAAGTGACAGTTGGAGTCACAGTCTGAGTTTTCTTTATAAATTTCTAAACATTTTTTAGAGGCATACTCTTTGGTCACCACTCCAGAGAATAGCAATTGGGAAATAATGTTTTCCTCTACAGCAACCAATAATATTTTGCTATTTTAGATTGGGGACTAGTTCTTGTAATTGTTTTTCACAGACTTTTTGGAAGTTAGGACCTTGAATCATATGTATCATTCCAGAATCAGTCTGATTACTCTGAACACAGAAGGGAATCTGCTCATCTGTTCCTAAGTAGTTCAGCTGGTCATAGGTCAGATATCAAAGAGTAGAGACCAGTATGAGAAACAGCATCAGCAAAATGTTTAGACTAGTGATTACTGCAATGTACAGAATTGTAGTAGGAAACTGGTCAAACAGATCATTTTTAAGTGGATTTACCATAACTATTATAAGCATAACATATATAAAATATGTCAGAGAACACTTTAGGAAACAAGAAAATAGATTTTTGCAGGTCATTTGATGCAGAAATTTCTTCTTATCATTCTTTTCAAAATTGCCTCTGTAAATCATATCATTCATGCATTTGTACTCATCTAGGTCATCAGGCGATTTTTGTACTAGGAACTGAGAACGATCAATTTCAGGGTGCATCTTTATGTGTCTCTGAACCCCCAAAGGATAGTCAAGCTAATATCTAGTAGTCCAACAGTTAAAACAATTGATGACTATGTGCTGAATGCTCAAGAGAGGAGGTAGGAAGCAAGGAGGGCGAGAAGGAGAGGCTTAACCAGTTGGGGGGTGTGCTGATTTCAGCCCTGTAGCGTCAGGATTGCGTCAATTCGGGTTTCAGCCACGTCTGGAGTCTCAGAGACTAGCTTTTCAGAAAAGCCAAAACAGGAACAGCGGTGGCAAATCACTGTGCGAGGGCGAGTGGACCTCCCTCTCTGCCTCCTCCCTGTTTCAGACGCAGGTCCCCTGGGGTCTGCGCTGTTGTTTTCAGCACTCGGGAAAGCCGGCGCTTCAGATCCAGGCAGGGAGTTTTTCGTTCAGCACCTCGGACAGAGTACGCAGCAAAAAATGGCTCCGATTGCTACCAGCCGGGAAGATTTTGGTAAGCAACTTACTCAACTTATGGCTAAGGTTGTTCCTTAAATAGTCCAAAGCGAACTGTGTTTTTCTTCCCAGTGGATGTTGGATATAAATTTAAGGTAGTTAATTTGAAAGAAAAGTGAGAATAGTGAACGGTTTATCATGGCTTAGTTCTGGGTTATCTCTCTTTCTTGGTATCTTTCTCTTCAAATTGTCTTCCTTTAGGGCGATTTTTACCTTGGAGAAGTTCCTAAATGTGCAAGTAGCTCTGTAAATTGCAGCATGTGGTGAGTTAAGGAAAAAGCGTCTGTTGTTCGCATGCTGGTTTCATGAATTTTGTAGGTGACTCTTATTTGTAGGAAATCTGTATTTTATTAGGAGGAGCCAAATATGTCTGTGGTTACATAAGAGTTTAGTCTGGCATGAAATAACTTCTATATTGAGGGTTCGAGATAAATACCTAAAGAATGTACAGCATATTTCATTTCTGGTGAGATAACAGAAGCCAGAGAGATGAAGGATACACAGTTAATTAAAAACTGCTGGAAACTTGAACTGTGGCTTCTGTTTCCCAGTTCAGTTTTTCTTTTCTTATACTTAATGTTTAGCTCTAGAGATCTCTTCCTATATTTCAACAATTAAAATTAGATGTACTTTGTAGAATAAATAAGTAATATTTTAGGTCTAATTGTATGTCAACAGCCAGACATCACAAATATATTTTTAAAGCAGGTTATTTTTGAATGATATATATATGAATGTGCAATTAATTATTATTAAAGTGAATGTTATTAAAGTGAGTACAGTGACGAAGATCTTTGATCTCAAAAGCTTAAGCACTCATTGATAGAGAATACAGTGGTAGTACTTCAGCCCATAATATCTTGAATGTTTTGTCATTTGATGAAGTATTAAACAGAAAAAATTTGTTAATTTTATTCATAAGGATATAGTTTTCACAACCTCTAGGTGATTGGGCTGATTTTCTTGATATTTCTATCCAATTATTGATTTGAAATCAGAATAATTTAGATACTTAGACATACCCAGAGACTGTGCTAGTGAAAATGTGCTCTAAGATGGGCTATCAGCCTACATAGAAATGAATAATTTTCAATTGTTTATATTGTTCTTCTTACATTTTTTGCAAAATTTCCTCTGTTCATGACAGCTTGTGCTTTCTGACTGTACATTATCAGAGCCCAGAAGTGAGGGCATATCTATTTTCCTACAAAGACTTAAATTGAAGGGAAAACTGAAAAGCTAATACTAACTTTAACTGATTATATTTGCTCTTATCTCATTTTTTTCCTAGCACTACTTCAATACTTTTTTTAACTTGGGAAATTCTTGGTTTACTTTACCTTTAAATGTTTCAGTTATTTGCTAACATGAAATTACAGAATTTTAATTAAAATTATTTTTTTACCTCATTTATATATTTATTTATTATTCATTTTTATTCATTTAATTCTATAGTCTTTGAGTTCAGTTTTTGTGATCATGAAGCAGGTAGTCTAAATTTTGGGGGGTGTAGGGAAGTGGGGTGGGTAACAAAAGATTGGTCTTCTTGTAGTTAAACAATTCTTAACCCTTTCCTGACTGTGACTTGTAACATTATTATTCACTATTTAAAGTAAAATGAATTGAAATAGAATGAGATGTATGCAATATTGCATTAGTTGTATTAACTTTATGTTAAATATTTCTCAATAGATGTATGGTGTCCAGATGAGGCAATGTTGCTTTTACTTATACAATGTTAATCATTTGCTTGAGAAATATGCTTAGGCTTGAAACAGGATAAACTTAATGTACAATCAATATCACTTAATGTCAGTTATTTAATGTATCCTCACTCAAGGAAATAATGTCAATTTCAATTTGATTACTATTTGCCATGTGGAAATATGCTAGGGAAAAATCAGTTATGGATAAAAATGAACTCTAAGTTATCTATACTCATTCTTCCTACTATATTTTAAGGAATAATGACTTATTTATAATCATTGTTCTGCTTATATTCTATTTAAATTAAATTATATTTTGCATAACAGTGATGAGAAATGTTGGGTTTATAAACAAAGATGTTGTAGTATTATAAATTATTTAATATTGGTATCCTGTTTGTTTTAGTTTTTGTTCTTTTTTTCCTAACTATATATGCATTTATTTTATAATTGTTCCATAATTGGAATGGAAATTTTAATGAGTTTGTGACAATGAGAGATAGTATCCCATCATTTTTCAAAATTGTGTGATTCAATGAGTCCTTATATATTTTCTGCTTAAAACTTGAGAAAACAAAATTGTACAAACATTACAAAATTTCTCCGTATTTGAAGAATATGAATTTAGTATTCCACAATCAGTATGAAGAGATGTTTTGCAAAACATCAAAATATCAATGAAAAAATGATGAAATTAGTTCAACCTATTATGTTGTAGTTGATTTGTGTTACATGAGAAAGCAAAGATAAATCAAGGTTATTAAGCATTCCAGTATGTCAGATGGAGGCTTAGTTTCATCTTTTCATTTTGCTTATGGAAATCTTCTGAAATGAAGAAGTTTTTATCACAGTGTATTTTTTCCTGTTTGTATGCATATCTGAACTTAATGTGAAACGTGCACATAACTTATGCCCAGAACTGTTGGAAACTAATTCACCCTATCCAATCTGTAGTAATTTTATTAGCTCTATTATACTTTCCCAATAGGCTTATATCTCCACTCTTCTTCTTTAATGTATGTTACTGGTCACTTGGTTTTTCAGATGAAATCCCTGCAGTAGTGGGGATCTTCAGTGCATTTGGCCTCGTCTTCACAGTCTCTCTCTTTGCATGGATTTGCTGTCAGAGAAAATCATCAAAATCTAACAAGACTCCTCCCTACAAGTTTGTGCATGTACTAAAAGGAGTTGATATTTATCCTGAAAACCTAAATAGCAAAAAGAAGTTTGGAGGAGATGACAAACACGAAGTAAAGAATAAGCCAGCAGTGCCAAAAAATTCATTACATCTTGATCTAGAGAAGAGAGATCTCAATGGCAACTTTCCCAAAACAAACCTCAAAGCTGGCACCACTTCTGAGCTTGAGAATGGGACCTCAAAGCTCCTTCCAGAAGGAGAGAAAGAAGCAGTTTCTCCTGATAGCTTAAAGTCTAGTGCTTCCCTTACTTCCGAAGACAAACAAGAGAAGCTGGGTACCCTCTTTTTCTCCTTAGAGTACAACTTCGAGAAGAAAGCATTCATGGTGAACATCAAGGAGGCCCGTGGGCTGCCAGCCATGGATGAACAGTCTATGACCTCTGACCCATATATCAAAATGACAATCCTCCCCGAGAAGAAGCATAAAGTGAAAACCAGAGTGCTGAGAAAGACCTTGGACCCAGCATTTGATGAGACCTTCACCTTCTATGGAATCCCCTACACCCAGATCCAAGAGTTGGCCTTGCATTTCACCGTCTTGAGCTTCGACAGATTTTCAAGAGATGACACCATTGGAGAAGTCCTTATTCCTCTTTCAGGAATCGAATTGTCTGATGGAAAAATGTTAATGAACCAAGAGATCATCAAGAGAAATGTTAGGGTAATTCTTTTCTAGCGTTTAAATTATTTATAAACAACCTTTAATGTGGGGTTTTGTGCCTAGAGGACTTTTATTAAAAATGATAGCTTTACATATATCATTTATTTAATTATTATTAATTATAATCAAATAAAGAGCAAGAAAATAGAGCAGGTGAAAGCAAATTTACCTCACAATTGCAATAGTGAAAAGATTGCAATGGTATATAATATACAGACATTTTTAATGGGTATCTAAATATCATTCATGTAATATTTTTATTAACTTCATTTGTGAGTTTTGTACCAAGGATTGTTTGACTTAAAATACATACTTTTTAATCATAAACAAGTAAAGAATTGTTCTCAAAGATAGCATAAATTAATTTAAAATTAAATTTTTAAATTAAATCAATTCCTGTTGAGCATCTGAAAGCTGTATTGCCTTTTTATGAAATTGCTTTTCAAGAAAGGAATATCATGTCATATTGAATTATAAATGCCCCTTTCTCTGTTACATGAAGGAAATTTGTGGCTCTCTTTTGTATTTATACTACATGGTACTCTGGGATTATTAGAGAATGCTAACATATTAATTAAAACCTTTAATCCTTTTCCACTTTAAAAACGGAACTTACTTGATTTTAATACTAGTATTTCAGAGTAACTTGTGTTTAAATTTCCTAGTTCAGTGAACAAAATAACCATACTGAGTTATTTTTCTTTTTAAAAATCTTGCTATTTTAAGGCTGAAGATAACTTTAGATCTTTGGTTGATCCTTCCTTTTTATTTTAAATGATAAAATTAATGAAAGTTAAGTTCCAGAGACATTATGTAGCTTCTTTGAGACAACCAGATGATTCGTGGGAGTAAATAACTATTTCCTATTGTTATTCCCCTTGGGGTGGTAATTCATATAGCTCATCCATGTCAACTTTTGCATACTTATACTGCAGTTTTAAGAGTTCTGCGCAAGTCATCACTTTTAGTTCTAAGTTCTAACTTAAGCTATTTCAATTAAGATTTATATCTTGAGCTTTTGTTCATGTTACCTAATGTCTTTAAGTACAAATTAAATATTATACATATCATGCAAAAGAGACCTTATGATGCTGTCCAAAAACAATATATTAAAAGTTCTTAATTCTGTCCAGAATTTAAACAAATTTTTTTCTTAGATTAGACATATGAAGGTAAGAAAAAGGAAAATAACTTTCATTTTATTATAGTTTTGATCCAGGAGTATAGTAGAGGTCAGAGTAAATCTAGTTTTCCTAGAATTCAAATTCTACTATTGTCAGTGGTAAAGAATTTGAAATCAAATCAAACTTAAAATGAGTCATTGTATCCTATACAAACCCACTCAAAGTATTAAGTTTTTTTATTATACATAGTTTCAAAGAGTATAGATGTCATCAAAAAGTGAAAAACAAAAATAATTCTTCGTGAAATATAATATAAAATCCTTTTACAACATTGGTAAGTAATGGGTGTGGCCAATTCACTTCGTTTTAAATTCTGCAGTACCTAAAAACACCACAAGATGGCAAGAAGTGGTTTCAAGCATGATGGCCCTGCAAAACAGTTTCAGTTGCTCGGATTACTTACCATAAGAAAATAAAAATACATAGAAATATCGCACTTAAATAGCAACAATATTATATTATTATAAAACTTTTGATGAAATAACAAACTTCAAAACTAAATAATATTAGCAACAATAATAATAGTTATATTACATTTCTCTTTGCTTAGAAGTCTTCAGGACGGGGTGAGTTGTTGATCTCGCTCTGCTATCAGTCCACTACAAATACTCTCACTGTGGTTGTCCTGAAAGCTCGGCATCTGCCTAAATCTGACGTGTCTGGACTTTCAGGTAAGAATACTTTTGAGATACTTACATGCAGTATTTAAGTGGATAGTGTATTGAATAAAGTAGTTAACAACTAACAGTTACCTCTGCTTTTGTTTTACTTCTATGCAAATTCGCAAGTTTTGCAACTATTTCTCTTTCGTTTTTCAAAATAATAATATGGGTCAATGCTATGAGCAGTAGGGTTCACCTACTTAGTTCCAAGATCTAAAACAAAGCAATTACATGGTACGTGGCAGATTGAATAGGTAGAAAAAAGAGTGATATGTGCCTAACTGAAAGACCACTGATAAAAGCACACAAAAGAAAATAAAAATAAGTATCAGATGATTTTTAAAGTTTTAGTATCTTTAAAAAATCCCACTTACCCTTACTTTACTATTATTTTGGTCCAATATTTTATGCAAATGTTTTAAGAATTAATTTTCAATTTTGGGACTAATTGACCAAATAAGAAATCAAATCCTCTTTGCATAGCAAGGTGAGAAAGAACACAATTCATGAGTTCTAAATTGAAATTCTAAGCCTTTTATTTATAGCACCGTATCTTTCATTGTAGTTTTTAAACTTTACACAAATTGAATGTAGTACTTAATTTTTCATGATTAAAACTAGAAATATATGCTTCCTTTGAAAATTATCTATTGGTATTTTTATTATTTGATGATGAAGCTGAAAACATATGCTGCAATAAAAAAGACAAAATAGAATAATTAAATATGTGATAATAAGTATGAACATTAAATCTACACATTAAGAATGACACAGAAATAGTCATACTGGGAAATAGAAAGCTAATCACAGAAAGGCTAAACCCCAAGACTTTAACTGTTGATTTCAAATCTCCATTCAACAGAAAAAAAGAGAAAAAAATAACAAAAACAAACAGCCAACACTCAGACATAGAGCTATCCCAAATCTTGCAATTCTATCTAACTTCTTGGATTGAGTTATTGGCAACTAGAGGATATTCATGCAATATTATGCTCTTCCCATTTTTATTTTATTCTTTTCTACAATTACAATTTCTCCTTTAGCCTCTGGTTTAGAACTGCTTTCTCTTCTGTTGTCTGTTCTTTCTTATTTTCACTTTTGTTATTAAGAAAAAATCCAAACTTTATCCATTTGTTTTCACTCTACTGTTGCGGCATTGTAGTCACATGCCACAATCTGAAAGGGCATAGTTATTTTAAGAACACTTCTGTGACTGGACTTCATTATTGTAATGACTCTTACATATCATTGCAGATCCCTATGTCAAAGTGAACCTGTACCATGCCAAAAAGAGAATCTCCAAAAAGAAGACTCATGTGAAGAAATGTACCCCAAATGCAGTATTCAATGAACTATTTGTCTTTGATATTCCTTGCGAGGGTCTTGAAGATATAAGTGTTGAATTTCTGGTTTTGGATTCTGAAAGGGGGTCCCGAAATGAGATAATTGGGCGGTTGGTCCTGGGTGCATCAGCAGAAGGAACCGGTGGGGAACACTGGAAGGAGATTTGTGACTTTCCCAGGAGACAGATTGCCAAGTGGCATATGCTCTGTGATGGTTAGCAACCTAGCCATGAGTTGGAATCTGAGAATTTTTACTAGGCAAGGATTTTTATTTCTTAAATGTGATTGTAAGCTTGTAACATACCAAGCTACTTTTTTTTTTTGTTTAGAAATGGATTGACTTTGTAGACCAGAAAGTAACTAGAAATGTGCATCATGACAATTTCCCCCTGTATTAGAGAAGTTGGACAAATTTTCATAAGATATACCATTTCCACTACAGATTACCAGTGATATAAATAGGGACAGATTAACTTTTTATGAACACTGTACCATTATCCAAAGTCCTGGTAATATTTCATAAATGACTGGAAGTCTGAGGGATTAAAATTTAAAGATCAAAATCATGCCTTCTCTTATGAAAATTAATCCATTTTTCTTCAGGTTGGGGAAATAGTTTTCTTTAAATCCAAAGATAAAAAGAAATGTTCTCTAGTTTGTTTTTATTATGATCTCATGTGCAAATGGTTGTCTGCATATAAAAATATCGGATCAGTTTTTTTTGGTCTGTAATTATTTGATACAATTTTATCATCAGAGGAGAAACTTAGAGTCATTTCAAAAAGACAGTGAATAGGATGAGAAATACTTTTCTCAAAGGGCTGAGCTGAGAACACTGTGGTTGAAATTGATTTTCTCCCCCCTAAGGTTACATGTGAGTCAAAATGTAAAATACAACCTCACATAAAACCCATGGCCTTGTATTCTTCACTGCCTAACACAAGTCTCAGTGTGGCCTAAGTAACCCTTGTTTACTTTTGTGAAGTTGTTGAATTAGCTAGTTGGTAAAGAAATACATTTCAGCTAGAAATTCAGTTAGGAACACAGTTTTCTTGTAGGAAGTATGTACACTGTCCAAGTATAATTTCAAGGCCATCCTTTGTACCTAGAGTGGGCATGGCCATGTAAGTCTTTGTTACTCTCACTAAAAGAATTAACTGTTTGAAAAAGAAAAAAAAAGTGAAGAAAGAAAAACCCATGAAATGTTATATATTGCCAGATTGAAACCAACAAACAAAGACAAAACATTAAAGAGTAAGACTAACAGAATTTACATATGTTCACAACATATACTGGTATTTAAGGCTGTGAAATTAGCACAAGAAAATGTGTTTTTCACTATCTTTTTTTTAGGCTAACTTGTCTTGAGCTGCTGTGTATAAGACAGTTAAGACTTGTATGTTGTACTGTTTTCCAGTGCCAAGGTTCATTCAAAACCTATTAGAGGAAATCAGTACCCTGTGATTATTTGGAAAGTATTAACTTAAGGATGATATCACTTTATTTGAGTTTTTAGAGAAGTATGAGTAAAACTCGGGTACAGCCGAATTATTAAATATGCAAGAATAAAGTCTACTGAAAAATTTACATTTCGAGTCAGGTTTTGTGTCAGTACTTTAATGGTTTTTGAGAATGTGTTTGATATCGCAGTGTTTGTAAATTCTATGAAAATGCATTTTCCTAACAACTTATACATGCTTTTTATGAATATGCTTAGTGTAACAAAATGTATTACATTCTATGTGTACAAAGATTGAAAATCAACTTCTTTTTGTGCTTTATGATGACTTTGGGATTAAAAACTGAATATTCCCTGGTCATGGTCTTCATTCCACTACAAAGTCATCTCACATCATCTTGGTTCACTCAACATTTCTGTGAAAGCAACACAAATGAACTGCAGCCAGTGTGGATTTTGGGGCAGTCAAATGGCCTTTTTATGTATGTATGCTTGGTATCATGGGCCACAGAAATAATATATTTTGGGGCTCTGTAAAGTTACAAGGAGTTGATTGCATCCTACATAACAGCCAGAAGTTAACGATGATACCAGCTGTGCTATGTTTATAGAAAGGAGGTGATTTTGTTTTGTAAAGTGGAACAACAAAACCAACCACACATAGTTTTAAAATTAGAATGGGTAATTTGTAAATAGTTTTTTAGTTTTAATATTTCAAGTGTTTTGATTGTGAAAAGTGAAGTAAAACTATTTGAAACTGGTTTTAAGAAAAGAGGAGAAAAGCAAGAAAGGAATTAAAACAGGCAGGGAGATATGTAATCTCATCATTTCTGAAAATTGTACTGTTTTATAATCTATTACAATATCAGTGTGAATATCTTGAATTCTGTTACAAATCTTGCACTGTATTGAACATGTAAATTAACTGTTTGTTTGATTAGTCAATCTGACCACCCTAATTGGGAGGTATCCATGTTTGAAGAATTGTGTAACTCAGTAACCGACTTGTTCTGATGTTATAGCTCAATAGAAGTGACTTGGAAGGAAGCATGGTGTACAAGATGGTGTCTGTTCTTTTGTGCCAGCTCTGTATGATGTTTGTAAAACCACGTTTGTAAAACATGAATAAATTGCTGCTTTGCCCAACCCATTTCAACTCAGAATTTCTGCCCGTGGACTCTGAAATAAGCCTTCTTTTCTTGTTCTGTGAATATTTAAGATTTCCCTATAGATCACTTAACATCAGTTAGCTAATCTAACGCCCAAGCATTTTTTTGAAAACTTCATCATGTCAGTTCACGGCATGACACACACTGTAGGTAATATTTTACACATTTTACTATGGAAAAGATAAATCTTAGAATGGTATTTATTTAAACCACAGTGTCAACCATGAAATGGGCCTGGGGTTACTTGACTCTCAGGTTGCTTCGTGAACAGCATTGTACAGTCCTGCTCCAAGATGGCATTGCAGCATATACATTTTCTTCTTTAACCCCATATTTTTATTATAAACTCAGATATACAGCAAATACTGAAAATCTTAGAAAGTATTACCCTAGAATGTGGTTGTAATTTATTTATTTCAAGATATTTAAAGAGCAAACAGTGGAACAAGGAACTGAATGCTTCTGGGTTTTTCACTAATGGTTTTTAGGAAGTATCATCTCTTCCACTGAGCACTCATATTTGAAAGTTTTATGCAGAAATGATATCTCAGTGCCATGTTGAATATCAGTGCCAACCCAGTAGTTATAACTATGTCAAGCACAGAGGTGAGATAGATTATGTGTTTAAATCACAGTGCAATAGACTGATGGGCTTTATTGTCTATGAGCTGGGAAGGGTTTTCCTAGCTTAACAGGAATATTTCTATTTATTTTCTGGTAGGTAGAATTATATAGATCTTGATTTTTATGTTGGTAAAATGAGAATTGGTTAAATCATTTTATTAATCCAATTTCTCTTGTATTTAAAATAATATTTATACATTCGTGGATAAATGTATGAGCTCCACATTTAGACTCTTTTGGTGCAAATCTTTGTGCCTATACTAGCTACTTAAACACTGTTATTATTAAACATTTTATGTGTCTCATTGTCTTCTTTTTAGAAAAAGAACTGACAATAATTTTGCCATAGGAAAATGTCCCAATTGTGCAGAGGGATGGAGCTGAAAATCATTAGTTCTTTACAGAGATTGGTTTTTGGAAAATGTGTATTGAATTTCTTTGAATCTAAAGAAACTAAAAAGAAAATTTAGTAAATTAAACTGTGAGACTTTTAAAATAGGTATTGATAACTTTTCCTATTCCAACTGCTTCTAGAAGCTTACAGCTATATTTCCCATCATAGTGCATATCCATTTTAATGTTTAAAGCTTGCCAGAAAAATCTATGAAGAAGGTAGAAAAATATTTGTTTTATCATTTTGGAGTTAGGTGATTTATCAGAGGTTAGCATTTGCATTTTTATCGCTGGAGGCAACTGGGGAATGGAAAAAGAAAGAGTAGAGTTAGGAGAAGCAAGCGTTTCAGAAAAAGTTTAGTTTTAAATTAGGATAGAGTAAAAACAAACATAAAACAAAACAAAACAAAAAAAACTTGTTGAATTAGGAAATCTACAAACCATTAATGATTCCACAGCATGAATGATGAAGGAGTTTAGGGAAGAAGTGGATACTACTTTTATGAGAAATGCTTTACTTTCATATCACTGAAGCCCCCTCCCCATTTTTTGCTTAGCCTACTTTTTTGCTGTATTGATGACTTCCTTCCTTTATTCATGAATATTTATAGATATATGCGGTATCCTAGATGCCTTGTTAACAATCAAACATCAAACATTCTAAAGCAGAATATCAATGTATTTTTAAAAAGCTGTAAAAATAATACACTATGTAAAATGTTTCTGGAGTGTTTGTGAAGATGTATATCACTAAGTTTATTATATAACAATTTTATTCAAACAATTTTAATGAAAGTACGCAGAAAACAATATAAAGAACAAGAAAATAACAATGTAAAAAAACATGCTTGCACTCTGAAAAATGTAAAACAATAGATTCTGTAGTTTGCTAGGGCTTCCAAAACATATACCATATCCTGAGTATGTTAAACAAGGTAAATTTGTTTTTCACAAATCTAAGGGCTAGGATTCTGAGATTAAAGTGTCACGTGAGTTGATTTATGCTATGACTTCTCACCTTGGCTTGTAGATGATGTCCATGTATGATCTTCTTTGTATGTACTTGTGTTCAAATCTCCTCTTTTAATATAGACATCAGTCACTCTAGATTCAGCACATCTGCTTGACCTCATTGTCAGAAAATTATACTTTACAAATCATTACCTCCATATACAGTCATGTTGTTAAACACTGTGGTCAGGAATTAAACAGCAGATTTTGGTGAGACACAATTTATCCCATAGCAGATAAAAATGAAGCTGTTCCCCCAAGTGCATATTGGAATGGTGGTTTACACAGTATATGGTATAAAACTTCTGAGCACTACTTTACTGAGCTTTTAAAAACTTTGGTACCAAGACTTTTCTTATTCTATTTATTCCTTCTCTTGATGTATAGGGAAAACAGAATCCTTACTTACTCTACAATCCAGCTGCATGGATAGCCATGCTTGCTAAAAGCAAGATGGTATACATATTATAACCTTGTTATAAAAGCATATTTTATGATGTTTCATATGCATATATGTACATATAATTACATATAACTCTTTTTGAAATTATTCTTAATATCAACAATAGGCTTGCTAAGACCGAAAGGGAGACACAAATACCATACTACTTAGCTTTTTCATTACTGTTATAAACAAAAACTACTCTTCATGAATTAAAAATAAAAATAAATCAGTTATAAAATATTCCAAAATATTTTACTCAATTTTACCATGTTAACTCTCAAAGAAATTTATGCATTGAATATGAAGAGGCAGCATGACTCTCTACCTTACTGAGATAGGCCTGGCAGTTAGGATATCATGGTCACAGTCTAAATTAGCCTATGAGCATAGAAGAAAAAAAGAAATTCAAAAGTCAAACATTTGTTTTAAGTCTTCTCCTAAAACTAAAAATTTCTCACTCATTTGTGCCATTCAACAAATATTACACCTCTACTATTTTCCAGTCAGCACCCTAGAGGCTTTATCCTTGCCACTGTAGTAGGTAGTTAATAAACACAAATTTATCGTAAATTGTGAAGAATATCACAACAGAGACGTACTAAGTTTTAGATTTTGCATCAGGGAAGACTTCTCTGACAAATATCTAATCTGGGAGCTAAAGAACAAGAAGAGATGGGCATGATATTCCATGCATGCAATCCCAGCACTCTGGGAGACTGAGGCAGGAGCACTTTGGGGAGACTCTGGCCAAAACAGTATTAGAAATGCCCGGGTAGAGACCAAGAGAACTTGGGGAATAGTTCCCATGGCTCTGGAATTCATGGCTAGAGTTCAGAGCAGAATCTGCAGGACAACAATCAACGGAATCAAAGGCAGCTTGTTCTCAGAGATGTTTGCCTCTACCATTGCGTCTCCTCTGCCCTGATAAGATTGCTTAAATTAGTCAATATGTGCCATGTAACAAATCACCCCATACGGTCTTGTCCCCTGACCAAACTCCTATACAATATGTTGCAAATGCTTTTCTTCGATGTGTTTGTTGTCATGTCCTTGAGTTACAAATAAATAATCACACAGGTTTCAGCTCTGGCTGTTTTCCTGAGGCTCTCTTATGCTGAAAAGCAGCCTCTCTGGGTTCTCAGTAACTGAGCTAAGTCTCATCTCCAAGTAATCTGTTTCATCTTTTGCCCACCTACAGTCACATACTATGACAGAGGACCACATATTTGAGCCCAGTATGGACAATTTAGAAAGACTCTGTCCATATCTTTCTAGTATTTGAAGGCTCTGTGATTGTGAGTAAGATAACTTAGATAACTGAATTCTGTCAGGTAGTAATTAACTACAGATGGTCCATTCAATTCTTCCCCATCTTCTTGAAAAATAATATGGGGAAAAAAAAGAAAAACACACACTTTAAACAACAATATTGAAGCTAAGAACTATATTTGGTCAGTATGAACCTTTTTTCCCTCTTTCAGAATTTGCTCTTTCTTCAACTTTATAGTCATCCTCACACAATCACACTAGGTGAACTGGCTGGAGATGACTGCTTCCACCAGGTTCCCACAGTCACTTTCTTCAGACTAAAGCTGATTCATCTTCCCTTAGGCTGAAAGTGACTACTTTGCTTGCAGCTGAGTGATCCTTTTAAAACACTACTTGTTTCTAAAAGACACTTCCGTTCCACAAGTATTCATCTGGAATGGTTTCAGATTTCACTGTGCATTCTTCAGTATTTAAGATGATTCCTTCTAAAGTAGCTACTTTAGAACATAGTGACTCATTATTTAAGACCACTTAAAATACTTTAAAGAAAGATATACATTACATAGTTAAGAGCTGAGATGAATGAATATCATTTGATAAGGTTACTTTGAACCAGAAGACAGGGTGCTCTTATATGCAGAATGGGCAAGATGGCAAATAAAAATAGTCTCAAAACTAGAGGGAGATGAAAAGTTGTAGGACTTGAATTTTTAGCACAATAGATTGACGAGTCACATTCTTCAAGCTGTTGTCTCAGCAGACTTCATATAGGATTCTATAATGAGTTTTAAAAGCAAACATACAAATATACAACACACCAAAACTAAAAAAAATATGAAAACCTATCATAGGAAATTTTGATATATATCAACTTTTAAGAAACTTTTAATATAATTTTAATTAATTGTATCATTCAATATACCTATGTGGACTCTAGAGAAAATTCACTTTTTAAATCCATTTTACAGATGAATTTTTAAAGCATGTTACTTGATGTGTGAATATTTCCCTGCCACTTTCGAGGAACATAGTGTTGTCAGCATTTCCTTCTGTTTGTAACGGATTTCCTCTTGGTTGTTTAATTGTTATCTCAAACTTAGCACACTCACTCAGAACTCACCCCTGTCTAGGACTCCAGCTCTAGCCACACATTCACTAAATAAAAACAATTCTCCATTTCCACTACTACCCTCTCAGTTCAATCTACCATTGCCTTGTTATTAGATTGTTTCATTAGCCGCTTAATGGCCTCTTTGTTTCCATCCTTGAAGTATCCCCCTACATAATTTTTAAAACTTCACCGATCATCTAAAATTCTTTTACAATATAAACCATGCCATGTCACACTTGTGTTGAAAAACCTTCAAAACTGTCCTATATAAGCACGACCAGCAAGGTCATCTGGCTTTTATCTGTCTTTCTGATAATTTCTGCTCTCTCTTTCCTTCACTTTGCTTTACTTACAATGGGTCCTCTGCAGGTACATCAAGCATGCTCTGTCAGAGTCTTTGCATGCACTTTTCCTCTGCCTCCAGTACTGTCCCCACCAGAATTCCAGTAGGTTTTCTCCATTTGTTTTCGCTAGGTCCTCAGTATACCCTCCCCAGCGAAGCTTTCTCTGAACTGTATCTCCTGTCATGGGGACTCCCAACTTTACTCTATTTTTCTCCATAACTCTTCTTCTTTCCTGAGATAGCACACAATTAAAATATATTTAGCAAAATATATTTATTATTTGTTTTCTTTTCTAGCCACTGTATGACATTAGGACAATGATATAAGGTCATTTTCATGTTCCAGGACAGTGTCATACATATTCTGGGTACTCAGTCAACATTTGTTAAATTGATGTATTAGAAAACCATGCCCTAAAATGTTAAAAGCAAACTTTCTGAAATTTGTGATATAGATTTATGAGTTGTACCTCTTTAATCAAAAACCGCTTCACTTCTGTGGCATGGAATGAAAAACAATTGATCTAGATCATAAGATATCCTAGAAATCTTGGAAATTGTTTTTGTTTTTTGTAACCCAATAATGGCTAATGAGAGACAATTACTTGATTTTTTTCTCATTACTTCATCCTGCTTATAACCTCTTCTTGATATAGCTTTCATAAATATGCTTAATAATTTTGTAGTTGGACGTTTTCAAGACCTATGTCCCTTATTAGTCACTGTCAGGAAGACTGGTAAATTGTTGTAAAAATGTGGTTGATAAATGTGGACAATTTAATTTTATATGTTATCCAGCTTCTTATTTTAGGAAGGCCTAACAAGAAAGGAGGGAAGCTTAAAGAAAGCTGCACTCATACTTTTTTTTCTAAGCATGAAGCAGAAAATATTCTCAGAAGTTGTGCTTGATCTTAGAAGCACAACTTCTATCTTCTTCAAATTGGCAGTCCCTCCCCAAAACACACATTGAAAGTACAAATGCTACATCTGACATGGGTGTGCTAGAAGCAAAGTGGTATACAGTGAATTTCCACCTGAAGTTTGAGAGATTGTTCCTGAAGTTGCATGATTTGAAATAACTTCCACAGATGAAAATGTTACCAATAACAAGACATGCTTCATTTAGGTCTACAAGCAAATCAAGTGATAGTTTCAGGTTTGGAGCTTGAAGGTAGTGAAGTGTAAAGAGCTCTCCTTTAGTATATATTTATATAAATGATTATTCCTTACTGTATTATCGTGCAGCTCTCAAATAACCAAGAGTGACAACAGACATGCAGGGGCGACTTAAAAAAATCTCAAACTTCATTGAGAATATATACAATGGAATTTTAGGACTTGTAGAGATCATAGAGATCTATCTAATCTAATATCCTCATTGTATTAATAATAATAATAATAATAATAATAATAAGAAACTATGGGTGAAGTGCTTGCCAAATAACAGTGGTGCAGTACTACGTCCTGGTATACAGATCAGAATATTATATACCACTTCACAGAGGTGGGTTAAGACAAGTTGTTTTCTGGCATTTCACACTTGAAACCAACTGAGTGACAAATCTATTGTCTTTTGTATTATCACTAATAGTCTGGTTTTTTTTTAGGACTTGTAGAGATCATAGAGATCTAGTTAATCTAATATCTTCACTGTAACAATAATAATAATAATAATGATAGTAAAATATTGATGAGGTGCTTGCCAAATAACAGTGGTGCAGTACTACTTCCTGGTATACAGATCAGAATATTATATACCACTTCACAGAGGTGGGTTAAGACAAGCTGTTTTCTGGCATTTCACACTTGAAACCAACTGAGTGACAAATCTATTGTCTTTTGTATTATCGCTAATAGTCTGTTTTGGTTGTTGGTTTAGTTTGATGCCAGCCAAAGGTTTAGAAATGAATGGGTCATCTAGAACCTGAAATCAAGTCCCTAGCTGAGTGAAGAACAGCATAAGAGTGTTTGATGCCTTGTAATAAGAGTTCTAGAAAATAATGCAGAAAGACTAGGAAGGCAAATATCAGCTCTGACTTACTAATTTTATAAAATTTGATTTCATTTACCCATGTTTCCTCATCTGTTCGAGGCTATTATTTTTCTGACCTTACTAGTTATACACAATGAGTAGTCATAATCAGTAGTCATTGTATTTATATGTCAAATGTTTCCAGTTCCAAAATTCTCAATTTATCTCATATCCATCCATCCCTAATCCCACACAATATTCCATTTCCAACAGTTCTTAGGACACATTACTAATCTGCACACAAGCACATTCTTTTCAATGTACTAACCACTTCTTCCAAAATATGTTGGAGATACTAGCATTGTGAGTGATCAAAACATACATTTTCTTGAGCCTAAATGTCACACTGTAATTGTATTTTCCATGAGACTGGGGAGAATTCCCTGTCTTTTGAACTGATGTCAAATTATGTGAGTCCCAGAGATTGCCCCTTTCCTTTTGCCAAACAAAATTTTTTTTCTTGAAGTCTTTCCAGTTTTCACTGTGCTGATTTGCTGTGGTCATGAGTTAAATGTGTGAAGGTGCAGGAATACACTCATAGGCACGAAATGAATGAGTGCTTAATGAGTGAGTACTCCTTTGTGAAATCAACAGTCTTCATGAACCACTCTCTCCTCACTACTGACACATTACCTTAAGATTAAGCTTATATGCTTGATTGTTCCTTCTTGGATGACTTTTCTCTAGGTGATTATTTAGAATCATGTGGAAAGAATGTTCGTGAAACCTTTTTAAGACTCATACACATTCTCCTAAGTTATGAATTGTAATCGCAAGTAAATCCCAACTTTGTACTGCATGGAACTCTATTGCCTGTAGCACTGGAAAAATGTGTGATGTGAACTGAATTTTTCTTGTGGCACTAAGTCACTAACTTAAAGTTAAATATTGGGTTGCATTACCATGGTGATTTTATGACTTAACAGAAGTCCTCTCTCTGAAAAGCTAAGCCAACACACTGACATTTTGTGTTTGCTAAGTTATTCGTATCTAAACAGCTTGATTTAAAAATGATTCAGTGATTGTTGAAAGTAGCAAACATAATTTGTGTAATTCCACAGTACTTGGGAGGCATTACACAAATTATATTTGCTACTTTCAACAATCTTGCATATACAAAGTAAAAAGAAATTTATTTAAAATCAAGGAATTATTAGGTATACACTACATGGTAACTAGCAGGGTTAATAAATCAATAATATATGGTACCCTCTATGAAGATGTGGATCAAAAAGAAAAAATAGTCTATATACCATAATGGAAATAAGATAGGGGAGAGATTAACTGTTACAACAAATTTACTGATATTCATTCCAAAAGAGACTTTAAAGTAACTTTAACAGTTTGAATATATGCAAGAAAAATGTTAACAAAGGTAAAGGTAGCACATGGCTTTATAAAATGATGCAGTAATCTATTGTGATTGATATACACATTTGAGGAAATATGCTCTAAATTATTGAAAGCTATGGATGAAAAATCTGCTAAGAAATTTGAATATCATTCTGCACATACTGAGAATGTTAGAACTTGTTTGTTGTTGTTTTCCTATTCCTTTGGGTTCTGATTTTTAGTCAAAAACTGAAGGAAGCACATATGGAATTTCAAGCACCAGGTGGTTTCATTTTATGTATGAATATGTGCATGTATATAAGTGCAGTCACTGGGAATTGCTTCTAGTGTCTCTTTTGGATACAAAATCTATGGATGGTCAGTCCCTTACAGAAATTGCATAGGCATTACATGAAATTATGTACATCTTTCCAAAAAATTTAAATAATATTCATATTACTTGCAATACCTTATACATAATAAATGTTATACAAATACTCATTATATTGTATTGTTTAGGAAATCATGCCTAGAAAAAATCTGTACATACTTAATATAGATGCAATTATCATAGACCTAACTACCTGTGCAATCAGTCCTCAGTTCCCTCAATCTGTAGATAGTGAAAGAATTTCAGATAGCTGTTTATGTATGTTTATGTTCCCCCGATAAATATAATCTCACTAGATTGCTGAAAATTGGCTTTTCTCTTTAAATATGCATCTATGATGCCAAGCATGTATTAAGAAAATTTGAAACTGAAAAATTAGCTTTCATATCATAAATTTTCTAGACTCTTTTGCAAATTTGGAGTGATGTAATACATTCTATCTTGACAAAATATTACTATTTAACCAAAGAATTCTCTTCCCTCCATACTCTCTTTTATAAAGTGTTATGTCTCAGTTCTCTGCTTTCTGTGTATATGAAGTATGTTGATTCCTGGAGCTATACCATGTGTGAATCATATGATAATACAATACAACATCTCTAAGGTTTTTTTAAAAAATGACTTTTGATTCATGCACATAGTTTGATTTTTAAAAATCTAGTGTCATAGCAAACAAAAATGTGCAACATTTTAACATACATAGTCATAATTAGTATAATAATTATAATAATATCAACTGTAATATTGAGTCACAAAATGTAAAAGAAAATGAAATAGAGAATCCTGCCACTTGCAACAACATGGATAAACCTGGTGAAAATTGCACTGAGTTAAATAAGGAAGTTGCAAAATGACAAATGCAGCATGATGACACACATATAAAATATCTGTATTAGTCAAACTCATAGACACTGAGATGGTTGCGAGGGGCTGGTGAGTTTGCAAGATGGAGATTTATTCAACAAGTATAAAATTTCCGTTGTGCTCCTTGAATAAGTTTTAAAGATGTTCTGTATAGTACAGTGTTTAGATTTGCCAATACGGTACTCAAAATCTGTGAAAGAGGTAGAAAGGTGTCATGCTAAGTGTTTTTTCCTTAAGAAAAAGTAAAATGAAAAGCAAAGCAAATACAAAAACAAAAGATACAGGAAACTTTGCTTGTGTTGACTCTATTTCCTTGATTATAGTAAAGATGCCATGCACATTTACACATATCAAACTGTACCAATTAAATATGTGCAATTCCCTTCAAAGAGCTGTTTTCGGGGAATGACTGAAAATTCATTATGAAACCACCTCACCTTGCCCCTCTTTCCCAAATCCCAGTGAGTGCTGTAGTCTCCTTTCCACTACCCTCTATCCCATGTAGGGACACTGAATTCCTTAGCATTACCTCACAGTGCTGGAGCTTTCCTCCCTCTTTTCTGAGAATAAATTTTGTCTACCACTTATTATGACTAGGCTCACATTTATTGTTGTAAAAATAGTTATTAAAGAGTTATTTAGAAATACAAATTAAAAGAACACTAAGGTTCCATTTCACTCTAGAAAAAATGGCTATCATCAAAAAATCAACCAGTAACAAATGCTGGTGGGGCTGTGCAGGAAAAGTAACTTTTCTCTGCTGGTGGTGGGAGTGTAGACTAAAGCAAGCACTGTGAAAATCAGTGTGGAAATCAATGTAGAGATTCCTCTAGATTACTGGTCCCATTCAACCAAGCTATTTTCCTTCTAAGTAGTTACCCAGAAGAATTGAAAACATTGTACCACAGTGACATACTTGCGTTCATTTACAGAAGCAAAATTGGTAATAGTTAGATCTTGGAAATGACTCAAATGCCCATCAACTCAGGAATAGATAAAAGAAGATGTGATATTTTTATACAATGGAATACTACACACCTATAAATAAAGAAGCTTTTATAGGTAAGTGGATGCAACTAGAGACCATACTCGTAATTGACATAAATCAGACTTGCATGTGTAAACTTCTTATTGACTGCTTAGTTTAAGAAACTGAAAAAGTAAATGAAGTCCAAAGATTCAATAGATATTGTGAAAGGAAAGAAACTGCTTAAAAGGAAAGAACAACTGGAATGGGGAAAAAGTGATACGAAGGAAGGGAAATAAATAAATACATATATATATATATATATATAATATAGGTATATAATAGCTAAGATAATTGTACTACTCATTCTGTTAGTTTGTTGAAAGGAAGAATTAGTGTTTATATTGTTTGATCAATTTTGTGTGTCCATTTCTGGTAATCTGAGCAACTATTTTGAAGACAGCAATATGTAATATAATAACTATTGTTAATTTCCTATCATCTTTTTTTGAAATTCTGTATTAATTTTATTGTTTTTATTCCTTTTAAAATAAAAAGAGTTATTAAAGAGATAACTGAGTAATTTAAACTATTTATTTGATTTGGTTGACCTTCTCTAGGGTCATGGATAATTTATGAAGTTAGCACTAATATGTTTCAGAGATGTCCAAGAGCTATCCCTGACAGTCACTGGTACAGAAACTCTTTCTGAACAAGCAGGTGCTCACATAGAACACAGCCTCAATAGTAAGGCCAAAGTCTCATCAGTATGCTTCTTAGACACAAGTTACTAAATTACATACTCTATCAGGACTCTTTCCAATATTTTTTATTACTATATGTTTTCAATACATAATGTTTACATTCCTTGCTTGGAACTGGTACATATACATAATACACCTTATTATTTTTCATCCCTTCTCCTTCCCTCCTTCCCAATTTCCTCTCTCGATTCCCTTCCAATGTGAATTCTATCTTTTTACATCCTATTAGTTACCTTTTACATTGGTCTTAATTTGTAATTTGGGTTTCTCATACAAGAGGAACCATGTGATGCTTACACTTGTGTATCTCATATATTTTGTTAACATCATGGTCTCAAAATGCATCCATTTTCCCAAAAATTACTCAATTTTATTCTTTTTGCCAGTGTAAGACTCCGTTGTATATAGGTGACACATTTTCTTTATCTCTGTATCTGTTGATGGACATATAGTCTGCTTCAAACATTTAGCTATTATGAATTGTAAGCTCCTCCTCCTTCAGTAACATAAAAGCAACAGTAAACTTAATGCTTCCCTACCTTACTGAAAATGAATGGAGAGATATCACTTATTTGGGCACTGAAATATATGTAAAAAATATTGTAACTTTACATAGAATTTTAGGAGCCAGGAATTTGTTTCAAATTCTGGTTTTCCTCTACTCCAACATGTCTGTAAATGTTTCAGGTAGAATTGTTGTTCTGCAATATTAGGTCTCATGACATAAAGAGAAGATCCCTACTAACCCACTATGATTAAAGTCACTGAGATGTGGTATTTACTTTTAGTGATATTTTTCTATACGTCTTGACACAGTTTACCTAAAAAGTAACATGACTTTCTCAAAGTCACATAACTAGTTGGAAGGACACTACATTAAAATCTTACTGATTACCAGTTCTGTAATTTTTACTCTACTTCTATTTTAGCCTCAAATTCTAACATATTCTTTTTGTTGCTATTGTTTGAGACAGGTTCTTGGTATGTAGTTCAGACTTGAAGTCACTATGTAGTCCAGGCTGGCCTCCAACTGACTGACATCCTCCTGGCTCAGCCTCCCATGTCCTGGCATTACAGGAGCATGCCATCATGCCTGGCTCTCACATGTTTATAACTACTCAGCTCATCCAGCTTGCCCCTTTGGTGCCATCGTTTCTTTTGACTTATGCAGTTCATTACCATTGTTTCCCTCTGCAGAACTGCCTTGCTTTAACTCATAAATTTGCTTTCTTTGAGCCTAATTTTAGCATGCCATAGAGTTTTTTTAAGGACTACCTTATCCTTACATAAGTAAAGGAATCAAATAGCCTTTTAAACCACAAATTGAGGACAATTTCTTCATGTCAGATAATGATGAAAAGAAAACCTGGCAACGCTGGATTCTCAAGCTAAAAATGCAACAGGCAAGCCTGCTCAGGCAGCATCCTTGCAAGATTTATTTTCAGGTCAGATTGCACTCATGTCAGGTCAGATAGCACTTTCATGCTATCCAAGTTTGACATATTTCACTTGATGGTTTAGTCAGGGTTTGCAAGGGAACAGATTTAATACAGTGCACATAATTTATAGAATTATTTTATAATTTTTACCCAAAAAGTCAAAGGCAGAAGAGTCGGTCCATGCACTAGAGACCTAAAGAATCCAGATGAGGGCCTGAATTCTATGGCAATGTGTGGCACGAGTCCAGCAGAAGACCTAGATCTCATGGCATTGCTCTCCATGAGTCCAACATGAGGCCTAGAGTTCACAACAATGTCTCATGCAAGTCAGTACAAGGATCTGTGCTGGGAAGGTCCAACAGTTAGTATGGGGAGCTAGAAAGTCTGCGCCAGTGGGATGAAGGAAGTATGTCAGTAGGCCAAGGGATCTGTACTGTTAACAAGAAGCAACACTCAAAGTAAGGACCACAGCTCCTTAGAAAAGAACCATAGACAACCTCAGTGACAGCGAAGATCCAAGGTCTTCCAAAGATGAGAAACAGCTGAGTTCATATGAAGACAATCAGAATGACAAGCTCCTCCAGGAGAATCAACAGTGAAACATCTTCCCCTCCAGTTTTGCTTTTATGTTGTTGGCAACAATTCTCTGGTGGGCCTTCCACATCCAGTGCCAAGCTGACTCATTTCAGCTGGATGTTACAGCCTGACCATGAGCTAATCCACCACACTCATAATTATTCCAGAGAACAAAAAGCACACATAATTCTCTATGAATTCAAGCAAGTATAGTCAAACTATTAATTGTGGTAGGGGAAGAAATTGCCATGTACGGTTATTTCTGTAGATATTTCTGGTTGTATCTGCTGGGAAGATTTCTAAAACTTTTGGAGCAAAACTTTCATGTTATTAGTAACTGGCATGACATAATTACTCATCAGTAGCATCACAACTTTCTTAAACATTTTCTATCATCTTTTAAGTTCTGAATCTTGCTGTCTGCCCCTCTTTTAATTGCAAGCAATTTCTCTTGTAAGTATTTTATTTCCTTTAATCCAAGTTCAGAAAATTAACTTTGGAAAATGACCCCTGAACATTAGGTAGATTTTTACCCACCAAGAAGCAGCATGGCATGGCTAGAAAAAAGGATGCATTGTGTACATGAGCCAACTCCCCACAAAGAATGCTAACATTTTCTATTACAAACAAGTACTAATGAAAAATAAATGAAAAATGAAAAAAATGAATAAATAAATACAATAAAATATCTATGTGCAGATAAATGGGTAGAAAAAAGCAAAAATGAACAATAAACAATAAACAAACATATATAAAACATATATAAAAAGAAAGCTTTCAGGAAATGTATTAGATGGTGGTGACATTAAAGAAATGGTTGGCTTCAACATGATGTTAAAGGGATGTATTCAGTTTGGAAAGGAAGAAGTCAACTGCAAACCCTACTAGGTAGAATATGGACACAAACAAAACAAGCCCCAATTGTGTGTTGAAAGTAAGATAAGTGCCTTCAAAGAAGGATAAGAACTAATATTTTTCTAATAATAAGCATGCAAGTATTTAGCAGGGTCTTATTCTCAAATTGAATAGCCTTATGTTGTTTTGACTTCTGACCATAAAAATGGGAAGAGAGAAAAAAATACCTCATAATCTGCATCCTAGTTATTTTATTCTTTATCTACTTTATATTTCTTTTTTTTTAAATTTTATTTGAGCGAAGAAAAACAAAACAAACAAAAACAACAACAACAACAAAAAAAAGACGACATATATAGTAAAAACAACAAGCAAAAGAGACAAGCAAATGACTAGAGTAAATACACAACATTGCAGGTTTACACAACCGGTAGATAGAAGCTTGACAATGGTTGCAATATTGCGCATCGTTATCTTTAAAATGGTTTCTTACATTATCAGATATAGACATGCTAGA
>RJWM01021611.1:0-35044 GCA_004363535.1 Dasyprocta punctata
CTAGGCTTTATGTCTTGATAAGGTTTACTTCCTAGAATGGCCTTGGCCTTTCTGTTTCCTGGTAATGGACTCAGAAAGCAGCCAAGGAAATATGGATGGAAAAAATAATCCCTAAATTTAAAATACTGTAACCATGAAAGCAGTAGCAATGATATCGAACTGGGATGTAGAAGACTGTGCTTTAATCTAGCTCAGCCACTCACCAGTGAGAGATTCTGAGGTGGTTCCCTCCCTTTACCCTATGATTATCAGTATGATTATTAGTATCTGCCTGGTTACCTCTTAAATCTAATCACTGCACTCCCTTTCTTCTGCCAGTGTCCAGGTCTTTGTCAACTATCATCCATGTTAAAGCAACACCTTTGTAGAGTTCATGTTCCTTCTATGGCTCTCTTGCATCCTGAGTTGGAAAAAGCTTTTCATGATTTGAACCTACCTATCTGTCCAAGTTTCCTTCTTGCTATTGCTCTGAGTCTGTGGTAGACTGATGAGAGACAGAGAAAGAAGGAGCTTTTTCCCTTTTCTATTCATAAGTTTTGCAAAAATAATGTGTCAAGGGGTCGAGCCTAGCTTTTGACTCTGGGCTGGTTTTGTGACTCTGTTTGGCTTATTAAATATACTGGAACTATTCCGAGCCTAGACCTCAAGAAACCTGTATCAGGGACCTGGCCTAGATCCCCAATCTTCTGAATGAACGAGTGTACAGCGAGGGCTTAAATAAATGAGACAAGTGGTATGATTTTAGGGCTCCAGGAGGATCAAAGCCCCTGCCGAGTTCTTGACTCTGCAGCTATCATGTGGACTAAGACAAAGAGCTTCTCTGGACCACCCGTATATATTTTCAAATAGACAAAGAGAGGGGATACTGAGGGAGGTGCTGAGGGTGGTGCTGGAACTGAGCAGGACTTGGGAGTCACTTTAAGGACATCTCCAAGTAGGAAGGAATGCCAGAAGAGGAGAACTATTTTATCTCCAAGATGGCCTTTGTGATGGGACTGTGATGCCCTGCAGAGTAAGATGTCTGCAGGGCAGTCTCTATTAACATAATTAATTATGGAGCCAATATGTCCTCAGCTGCGACCTTCTTTACCTTGCCCTTTGAGGTATCTCTGACCTCATTGGCCACTACAGGCCTCAGTCAGGACCAGTGATTCATAGAGATTCATTTACTATGAATCAGCTCCCATCACCAGGCAAGGGGCCTAGGCCTAGGACAGGCTCACAGATAAATAGAAAGCCAATTAGTAAATTTTAAATCCTGCTCAGAACTGCTTCGTAGCGGTCTCCAACAACCTGGAGTACTGATGCTTTTTTTTGGAACCCTGCCACTATCATGTGGATGGGGTTAGGCTAGCTAGCTTGCTGGAGGATGGGAGCAAATTTGGAAGAAAGACCAGATGTCACAGCCAAGACTGCCCTAGACTAGCGTATAGCTAGCCAGACATGCATGACAGAGCTGCTGTCCAACACTGCTGACTGCCAGTACCTAAGTGAGCCTCACTGAGAGGAGAACTACCCATCTGACCCCTTAACTCATGACCAATAAAAATGCTGTTATTAGTTTAAGGTTGCGAGTTTGGGGACAGGTTGCTACCCAGCAGTAGCTAATTGATACACCGTAAATTCCATCTTTTTACACTGTGAACTCTTCTAAGGCTAACATTTCTGTTTACTGTACATACCATGCTTATTATGTCTTTCAGCTTTTATACAAATTGGTTCTTCTGCCTGAGATGAGTTTTTATTTCCATTTTTTTGTGGTGCTAGGGATCAAAACCAGGACCTCATGCTGTACAAGTGAGCTATACCCTCAGCCTTTTAAATTTTTATTTTGAAATGGAATCTCGCTATGTTGCCTGGGCATACACCTTGTGAGCCTCCTGCCTCAACCTCCCAAATAGTTTGGTTTATAAGCAATCACCACTGCACCCAAGTCCTGAGATGCTCTCCCAGTTTCATCCTTTGCTTGAGTAAAGTCTATTGATGTTTTAAGACTAATCAAAATTGCATGATTCTTTCCCTGTGTTGGAGTTAGAGTTTTGTCTAACTCTCATATGACTGGGTTAGTTGTCACTACTTACAAAAACTCTCCTTGACCTAACTCTGATCAGGCTGCTCTATGCCCTCTATACCATTCCTTCTTTGTCAGACCTGCATCACCCAGATTTAGCAAGAATCCTGTAAACTTGGATTATAAAGAACTTCTTAACTTGGGTATCTGTTACCCTGGCCTTCCTTTAGCAAGAATCTAGGACATTTGGCAAGTATTACCGTACACTTTTAGTACTGTAATTTCCTAGTTACCAACACCTCTGTCTTGCTTCATTTTTTTTTTATTATATTTGGAGTTATGACCAATCTTTCTCCTCTACAGGAAGCCTCCATTATAGCTATCTTTAAAAAAATTTTTTTTGGTGAGGCAGTACTGGGGATTGAACTCATGCCTTCATACTGAGCTACTGAGCTGCATCATTAGCATCCCTTCTATTTTTTATTTTGAGACAGGGTCTTGCTAAATTACTCAGGCTAGGTTTACATTTGGAGTCCTCTTGTCTCAGCCCACCAGAATGCTGCGATTACAGATATGTGCTACCACACCACTTACAATAGTCTTTTGAATAAACTCTTTTGAAAGCATTTTTAGTAAGTATCAGATAAATTTTTTCTTTTTCTTTTCCCCTTCCTTCCCTTTTCCCTCCCTTCCCTCTTTCCTGCCCTCTGTCTTTCTCTCCCTCCCTCTCTCCCTCCCTTCCTTTCTGTCTTTCTGTGTGTGGTACTTCAGATTTTACCCAGGACCTTCACACTGAGCTATATCCCAAGCCCCCACCCTGTTTTTATGGTGAAATAGGATTTTGCTAAGTTTCTATGTTGCTCAGGATGGGCTCACACTTGTGATCCTCTATCTCAGCCTCAGATTGCTGGGATTACAAGCATGAACTACCATATCCAGCTACATTTTTCTTCTTGCACATAGTCATGTTTTCTCATAATATTCTGCCCTTTTCTTAGCATATGTTACACTCTATTGCAATTAACTGTTCACTCATCTGACTTTCCATTCTTCTTTAAGTTCCTGAGAGCAAGCCTGAATCTGACTTGAAGTAACTTGACTGAGTTCAGCATATCATCTAGAATATAGTAGGAACACAGTGTGCTTTTTCTTAGTGAATGAATGAAGTTATTCTATACTTCCCTAGGTTTCAATTTTCTTTTGTGAAAAATATAAGGGTTTGTTTTGTTTAGTGTGCCAACTCTAATCAGTGTGCCCTGAATGTCTGTACTTCTATACTGAGCAGGGTTCTGCCATTGTGACTGGAGTAATGGAGGAGAAGTGTCATGATTAATTAGCTATGTCTACCATGGTCAGGAAATAGGGAGTGACAGCAAATCTGCCAAAGACGTGCCAATCTGGGGAAAGGTGATTTCCCTGGCTTCTGTGAATATCAGTCTTACTCAACACAGCCATGTCTGTGCTGCCTGTTGTGCCAATGTTGAGAAATAACCAATGTGAAACTGAGTAGATGCCAAAGTTAATGGTGCTTGCTGCAGTAGAGACCAGGTGCTCACTAATCCATTTTCTTTTCTGCTTAGGCACAGTGGAACCGTGTTTTTCTAGCTCCTTTGCATTGAGTTTCGGGCACAGACCAGTTTCCACATATGTAATGTAAGTTGAAGTGATGGGAGTTGCTGCTGGTTAGGTGCAGGATAGTCTTCTTGATGCTGCTGCTTTCTCCCTTATTTACTAGCTCCATGCATAGAATCCACTGGAAGGATCTGGGCGACTGAGTGACTGCATCCCACATTAGACATAAGAGCAGCGGGCATTAAACCTTTTATCTTAAACCTCTGAGATTTTAGGGGGATCCTAAAATATCTTCCTGCCTTATTTTCTTTTTATATTTAGGAGTGGAAGCATTGGGGAGGTATATGCCAAATATCAAAGCTATCCTTGGAAATCAATAAAAATTACATGTAATATTTCAAGTGGTTCAGTCAACCAAAAGTAATGACTTTATAAATGGAGTGACTTTAGAAGCCTGTGTTATTGGATGTGCATTTACTATTGCTCTTTCCATGAGCTCTTTTCTGCAGGTTACCCATCTCAGAAGCACAATAAAAACCCCACGTGGAACTCCCCTCAACCCTTTCAGTCGCTGAAAGGGGACTGAAAACGTTTATGACTTTTTAAGCCCAAGGGAGTTTAGAATTTCTTCCCTCAAACTTCTTACCTTTCACAATTTGATTGCACAAAGTTTGCAAGCTCCTGACAGAAGCAGAGAATGTAGATTTAATATATTGACGTGTCTCTGTCTGCAGCAGCATAGGGCCATGAATATGCATATCCAACCAGACAACTGCTGTCTCTGGTACAGGGAGGCAGGTCCCCAACTATGTGAAGAGGAAGTGGGAGAAACTGACCTTTCTATAACTTTGCCCTACAACCTTGGGCATCTTACCTTCTTATTTTCTGGCTGTTGAGCCCTCATTCTTCCCCCCAATAATTATAGTTCCCAGAGCTGCTTGCTTTTGATGCGTACATGTTTCCTCCCTGTGGTCCCTTCAAAACTTCCCCATCACATGATGTACTTCTCTCACTTGGATCTCTTTTCGGTATAGTAATCTGATGAATTTTGATAACTGTTGGCTTTCTAGATCCCTAGTAAGAGAAGTGGTTTTCCTTCATTGCCTATGTAATAAATGTGCACCTCTACAGTACCCCATGAAGGGACAGTGTTGCTAAACTGGAGGTTTCACCCTGGGTGCATAGGCAGTAGGGCAAAAGAACAACTGCAGGAGACACCTGAGGGAGTTCCTGGCATGTACACGGCCTCCTGACACTCCTTTGCGTGTAGCAGTGTGATCTGCCAGTGCCCAGGGCTGGTCCTGTGTATGTATGCTGCGATTACCAGACCCAGAGAGCAGAGCTATGGAAATAGTGGCAGTTCTGATGTAATGAAAGGCAGGATTTTAATGATGTGGTCCAGAGCACATGTGGGAGGGCTGTCTCAGTGAAGGTCAGTGCGGTGGTGTAGATTTCTGTTAAGAACAGGACAGGAAGGGAGCACTGAAACTGTGTGGGAATAGACAGATTTTAGAATGCAAAAGTGTGCAAACAAGAAAATGAGATACCTTCAAGTTTGTTTTTTCTGTTCATTTGTACTTATTTTTGTGGGTATCATGGAGTAGGCCTGAAGACTTGAATATCTACATGATCTTTACAAGGGAAACTTAGACCCCATCACCACCACCATTAAACAGTGTCATATTTTTTAAGACTTTACTATGTACCAGTGGTTTATTTGTTGCTCCCGACAACTCCATGAGGTCTAAGTATCATTATCTCACATTCACAAATACTGCATAGGAGAAAATCCACTCTGGCCTCATCTTGGTCTGGAGGAGTTCACACTTGTAATCCCAGGGAAAAGTTATTGGAATTCCAATAAGTAAATTCCAGTCTACCACTTCCAGTGCCACCCATGGTGAGAATAAAGAGACAAACATATATCTGTAGTTGTGGGGAGCCAAGCAGGTGCTAAGTCCATTTGGAACAATGGCTAACTAGAACAAAGGCCATGACTCAGGGCTGAACCCGGGTTTTATTAATTTGTGAAGAGGGGAGTGGCTCTGGGTTGAGTGATGATGAGAATGGCGGGAAGTATGTGAGTACTGTGAGCTGGGCTAGGTAGGTGGCACAATAGCACCTCTGTAATATGCAGAGAGGTATGCAGAAAGAGCCTCTAAATTTGGAGGAATTTGCCTAACAGTTTGAAGAAATGTCTTGTGTTTTTGGTTGGTGCTTCAGCTTTGATGTCTGGCTTCATGCCCTGAGACTTCACAGGCTCTTTTTTGAGGCTCAGGCTCAGCCAACATTGACAGCTCAGGGGCATCACTCAACTTAGCTCACACTTAGTAATTGGGAGCTATAGGTGGGGCACCATTGACGTGTGTGCATTGCTTCAAAGGCTAAACATCAGCACCTCAGCTAGACCCATTTGCATTGCTTAAAGCCAGTTGAGGTTGGAAAGTATTATCTTAGTCAGCTCTGTACATATCCATACATGGAATTAGGGCAAGGTGTAACCAACATGAAGATAAATGGTCTTATTTCAAGGAGAGCCATCCTGGTGGCCTTGCACAGTATACCTGTAATCCCAGCACTCTGGGAGGCTGAGGCAGGAGAATTGCAAGTTTGAGCTCAGCCCAGGTAATTTAGTGACTTAGCAAGACCCTGTCTCAAAATAAAACTATACCAAACAAACAAAAATAAAGAGGGTGGGGGCTGGGGTACCACCCCTCCCTCCAAAGACCCCCCCAAAATTTGTGGTAGGGTACAAAGCAAATAAAACAACAGCCACTAGATTCTTTTTCTTAAAGAGCACATTTTATCATTCCAAATACTCCAGAGAGGTAAGGAAGGTCATGCAGAAATCTTTGAAGGGCTTGGACTGCCTGTCATCAGTCCCAGCTTCTTCATGAAATGTTCGTGGAAGGCCAAACTGGTGATGATGCCATGCCAGTGAACTGTTTTGTAGGGAGCTGGTCCTGCCAACATGGATTCCACCAGCATCTTTGGCCACATTTATGGCAGGTTTTTTTGCAACCAGTATACTTTGGCTGATTGAAGAAAGTTAGGATGATGTTTCCAACAAGATAAAGCCTCATCAGTGCAGAAGAACAGGGAACATCAGGTGAAAGCCCTTGATTATCTGGAGTTGTCATATACCACACCAGTCAGGGCTTCCCAATGGAAGATTCCACAGACAGTAACTGTCCCCAGGAAAGCTGATGTGCCACCCTTCAGAGAGCCAGGGTGATAACAAAAGACAGGTGTAACTGTATGTCTGGAAGTGGAAAAATCCACTGTGACAACAGGCTTCATTTGAGTCACCAGATGCACTGGGCCACATTGCTGGAACTTGACTGCAGTGGCACATCCGAAGAAAGTGGTGGCTCTAGCCCCAGCTACCGGTGGGAGAGAAGCAGTTTAGCAATCAGATCTTTCAAAATCAATTTAGCTCATGCTCCAAAGTCCTGGCTGGCATTGACAGCAACTTCCTCCTTGGTTTCCCTAACCATCAGATAAGTACAGAGCCATTTTAAACCTTTTTTGAGGCCAGGGCTCACCTTCAGGTGGAATTACAAGAGGTGCCTGCAGAGAGATTTGACTTAATTCCAGACCTTTCCTTCCCACTAGCATGAATAATTAGCAGAGCAATCCCAACCTTCTGTACCTGGAATTTATGTATGCAGTCTGAAGTGGGAAATATTCAAGAGCAAGGGCCTAGCGGTACAGTAGAAACATTTCTATCCTCCTTTTCTATTCTGAGAGATGGGGATAACAATAATGAACTGTTCTGGGTGGGTACTGTCCAATTAGTCCAAGTTTGTAAAGCTCAGAGTCTTACAGCTTTTGTGCTTGTGGAGAATGGGCAGCCCCTTCCTGTGACTTTGCATGTGAAACTAATTGCCCTGGAAATGTCGGGAATTTGATCTTCCATCAAATCCTACAGCCCTTCAGATCCCTTGACAATCTTTGGTTATTTGCATCTCAAGGTTAAAGGGGTCTGTTGCTTTCTGGATGCTAATCAGTTGTGAAAACTTTTGATCTCCTCTTGAAAACTAAAGCCCTTTGCCATTGCCCCATCCTGAGCATAGTAAGAGCTGAGCAATAGAAGTGCAGACAGGTGGGCTTTGTTGGATGACCAATGTGTCTAGCAGTTGTGATTTTTTACTCTTATCTGTGGGTTCTGTGGGATCCTGAAAAATCACTAAGTATTTCTGAGTCCTCTCCCTCAAATATGAATTTTGTTGTATCTTCCCAGGGCTGTAGAAATTTCCATTATAAAACTGTAGCTTATATTATTTTATAGATTTAAAAGAAAAAAGTCTTTGTTTTCGGAGGTGCTGATTAAATACATATGCCTATACCTGTGTACAGGTATGTGGTATTGACAAAATTGTCCTCCCTCCAATCCAAGTAGAACCTTTCACAAATGGTACACCACCCAATCAGACTTTTGAGGAAAAGAAACTTGTTCTTTTGAGATCTTCATGGGCCCTTTGAAAGTCAGACCCAGGAGTTTCTCTGAGTTCTTCCTTTCAGTGTTTGATCAGCAGATATTTTCTAAGCAATGATTGTGTCAGCCGAGTGGCACCTGGCATATAAATAAGGAAAATGCACAGGTAGTGCCTGTGAAGAAGCAGCAGGTTGTACTTTCCCATAGAGAGATACTTTCTGATAACAGGTGGTGGCACATAGCCAGGGTCTAATGATGAACAAGAGGAGAAGCAAGTGTCCATGGGCTGGATGGGAGTCTGGGAAGCCTTTGTGGAGTCGGTGAGATGGAAGGATGAGAGGTAGTACTGGTTGGAGCCATGGGAATCCTTGGGATGATCTATAATTCAGTACTCAAACCAATTAATAATATAGTGATCCTTGGAATTCGTTGTCCTTAAATATTTGGTCATATTAGTTTATAGGAAAAGTAGACCATGGAAGGAGGATGCACACAAAAGGAAGCTAGCTTTTTGTCAGCCTGATTTTTCTCCTTTATTATTCCCAACAACGTATTTTAAACACATACACATGTACACACACACACACACACACACACACACGTCAGACTGCCTTAAAGACTGTGTGTTGGCAGAGGGCCTGCTACTCAACGAGACCCTTATTCCTCATTGCCCTTGTAAACACTTTATTCTGTATTTCATTCAACTTCATTTGGAGTCTCCCTGAGACAGGTTGAATACTCTTGCATTTGCCATTTTTTCAGAGTCTCTTATGGATTGTTGCTCACATTGGTTGCCCAACTAGTCTTCCTTCCTCCTGGTAGACTAGGAGTTGAACTCAGGGATGCTCTGCCATTGACTTAGTCCCAGCCCTTCATTTTTTTTTTTTAATTTGAGACAGGATCTTGCTTACTTACCCAGGCTGTCTGTGGACTTACCATCCTTCTCTCTCAACTCCCTGAGAGGAACTGTACTTAGAGGCATGGGTCAACTCCCCTGGTTTAAGCTCTCTCCTAATGCAGCGTTAAACCTATTAGGATGTTACTGACACAAATAGAGTCATGTAAATGCTTGTACTTATTATTCACTAGCTAGAGGAGCTTCACTACATGTTCTATGAGGGCTGCCTTTGAAGGTGGTGGAGGTGATAGGACATAGTGGTACTATAGAAGGAGCATTAGACTGGAAGGCAAGAGGCTTATTTTGAGTGTTGGCTTTGTAACTAACTTGCTGCATAAAGTCACATCTTCAACATGGCTTTTGTTCCTTTATATACAAAACTTGGGAGCAGAGTCAAAGTGGCAAACGGGTTTTATCTTACATGCCAATTCTGATAGCAGCTCCTTGAAGTGACACACAGAAAAAACTTAGATCATATCTGGCTTCTGGAAGAATGTGTGAACTAGTAGGTGTGTTGACCATGGGTAAAGAAAGGGGTGTGATGATCACATGAGTGTTTCATTTTAACATTCTTTCATTGAATAGGTTCTAAGAATTTCCAGTTGGAATTCTGAGTCTCATTATCAGTATTGATTAAATGTTCTTAGAGAATTTTTGTTGTTCAAAATTAGGATTCTGCAGACTTTTCCAAGATGATAGCTAGATTATTTAGAGCAGGAGGGTTACTGTAGTTCTGTGCTTTCTATAGCTTGCTTTGCTTCTGATGTGCCTTATTACATACACATCCATGGTTTTTCTAGAGGTGGGGAATTTGTACACTTAGAGATTCGCATTGGCACTAAGTTCTTACCATAACCAATAGTACACAATGAAATTTTAACCATAAAATAAGGGGATCTAACAACAACAACAAAAAAAGCTGAAAAACACTATAAGGCTGGGGATATAGCTCAGTGGCACAGTCCCTGCCTGGTAAGGTCCTGAGTTTGATTCCCAGTACTCAAAAACAAAAAACAAAAAACCAGCCCCCCACAAAACAAACAAACAAACAAACAAACAAACAAAAAATCACTACAAACCATTTTAAAAAGAAAACTGCAAGGTGGTTGAAAATATTTGCAAATATTTACCTAAAACATTCTTAGAAACATGAAGAACTTTCAAAATCAGTGAGAAAAGGACAGCAGTGTACAAGAAGAGCAAAGAATTTTGTATAAATTGAATTCTGTAATGTATAGTCTTTGGTTTCTTTCACTCAGTGTCATTATTTTGAAGTTCTTTGTTTCTTTTCATTGCTGAGTAATTAAGTCCACTGTATAGATTTCCAATTTGTCCATTCAGTATTGATGGACAAATGTGTCATTTTCAGGTTTTGGCCATTATATGTAAAGCTATCGTGAATAGTTGCATATATGTCTTTGTATGAATATTTTCTTTCTTATTGAGTGTGCACTTAGGAGAGGAATGCCTGAATTATGTAACTGGTATGTATTAGACATTTTAAGAAACTACCAAACTTTTCAAAGTGGGTCTCCAAGTATACTTATCTATCATCAGTACATAAAAATTTCACTTACTACCCACATTCTTCAATACATGCTTTGGCCATCCTTTTTTATCCAGCCATTCTAAGATTTATGTATATCTCATTGCAGTTTAAATTGCACTTTCTTAGTTACTAATTATGAACATCTTTTTCTGTGCTTGTTTGCAGTCTGTATATCTTTTTCACTATGATGACTGTTCATGTATTTTGATTGTTTTATGATTGGGTTGTTTTCTTTTTTTTTCCTTATTTTTGCAGTATGAGGAACTGAACCGGGGGCCTGCACACTCAGTTTTAAAAAGTTTTTTTTTTAACCCCCAGCCCTTTTTTTATTTTTTAATTTTGAGATAAGCTTTACTAAGTTGCTAAGTTTCCCAGGCTAGGGTTAAATTAGAATCCTCCTGCCTCAGCCTCCTAGAGTGGTGCGTATGCCATCATAACTAGCTGGCTTGTTTTTTTTTTTTATTACAGAGAATACATGTCTTTAAATATTCTTGCCATAATTCTTTGCTAGGTATCTAGTTTTCTGATATTTTCTTTCTGTCTTGGGCTTGCTTTTCATTTTCTTAATAGTGTCTTTTTGTAGAGCACAATTTCAGTGAAGTCCAAATTACTGAATTCATAGATTTGATCTAAGAAATATTTGCATATCCCTAAATCACCTATCTTTTTCTAGAAGTTTTATAGTTTATGTACTTACATTTAGCTTTGTGATTAACTTTGAGGATTTTTGTTTGTGTGTGTTTGAAAAGTTTAATGTAAGGGTGAGGTTTGTTTTGTGATACTGTTTATTGAAAAGATCATCTTTTTTCCATTGAATTGACTAGCATCTTCACTGAATATGAATTGAACATGTATATGTGGATGTGTTTTTGGATTTTCTGTTTTATTCTGTAGATCTGTAATTATATTTCTTCACCATCATATTTTATTTATGATAGTTTTATAATAATTACTGAAATCAGGTAGTGTGAGTTCCCTTAACTCATTCTACTTTTTCAAAATTATTTGTGTATCCTCTGCCGTTCTATACTAATTTTAAATTTGGTTTGACAATTTCTATGAAGAACTCCAGATTTTCATAGGGATTATATTTAATCTATAGATGAATTTGAGAGAGAATTAACATCTTAATATTGAGAGTATATTTCATTATGATTTGGTTTTTGCACAAACTGAGTGCTGTACATTTACAAGTAAATGTATAACTTTGACAAGGGAAGAAATCAGCAATTGCCCAAGGCCGAATTAACTGGCCTACAGGGACTGAACCATGACTTTGACCTTAGCAGTGTAACTTGATTTAGATAAAATTTGTTTGGTGAAAATTAAATTCATATTTTTGCACAATATAAAAAGAAAATGATGTTTGTTAACTGTGGTTAGTAGAACACATCTAAAAATGGATGTGGGATGACAAATATGTAAGATAACCCTATTATTGCCTTGCATCTCCTTCATCACCAAGGTAGGAGTAATTAAACACAGCATTCATTTTTAAAAGACAGCGAACATGTAGTTACTGTTTTTCTGATTGATAGTGACCCTCAAGGAACTAAATTTGTCTCTCCTGTAGCAGAGGGAATCAGGGTGATGAGTAGACTTACAAGGGTCATTATAATGCTCTGCCAGTCTCTGCACTTGTGCTGTTATTCTCTGCATTCTTTTCCCTCGGATTCATGGGGCCAAGGCTTCCCCCTCCTTTCTTTTATCAATACTAGGGGTTGAACTCAGGGATGTTCTGCCACTGAACTACAAATTCAGCCCTTTTAAAATTTGCTAAATTGTACTAATTGGCCTCGAGAACTTGCAATCTTTCTGCCTCAGCTTTTCAAGTAGCAGGGGATATGGCATGCATCACCAAATGGCTTTCATTGTTGGTGGTAGAGGGATGCAGGTTTGTAGTTCAGGAGATAGGTTAGCATGATAAATATGTATTAAGAAGGTATGTGCATATAGGTGCCTACACAAGAGGGAACATTAGATGAAATCTTCAGATGGAAACATATAAAGAGGGAGGCCTAAAGATGGACATCGGGGATACTTATATTTGAAAGTGTGAGGTAAAATGAGGATGAATCAGTGGAGGACACTGATAGGAAATTGTGGAGGGAAAACCTCCAGTACCACATTTGGAGCCTTCCCAATTCCTGCTTGACGGTAGCCTTAAATCCTTAGGAGAGTGTTTAGCATACGGTTGTGTTCAATAGACATTAATGAATGACCAATTGAGTGGCATCAAAGTGATACTTTCTGGGAGAAACCCAGTGTCTACAGTCTCCAACTGATGCACCATGGGTAGGTTTCATTGAGAGTAGGGTTTTGAATTTGGGGCTAAGAAAATTAGTAGTGACTTTGCAATATGCAGATTACAAACTTAGCACCTCACACTTAGTTTATGGGAACCTGTAAAATGCAGATGGTGAGCTGGGGATTTAGCTCAGCAGCAAAAGCACCTGTCTGGCAAGCGCAAGGTTGTGAGTTCAATCCCTGGTACCAAAAAAACAAACAAAAAAAAACCCCCCAAAAAATCCCCCAAACAAACCAAAAAACAAAAACCAAAAAACATGCAGATGATAAAATTCAATTCCTTGAATCAGTGAGAAAATTCATTGAAATAACTTGTAAGCCAGGATAAATATTTGGCTTAACACATGACAAAGACAAAAATGCTCACTCCTTCATTCAATTTATGGAGTGTTTACTTCGGGCTCAGGTATCATTCTAAAATCTGTGAATATAACGATGAACAAGACAGAGAATTTGTGCTTTGATAGATCTCATATTCAATGTGGTGCAAGGACATTTAATAACTAAAAATGTCTGAGTGACAGATGCAATGCAGAAATGAAAGGACGATGATTTGACCGAGGTCGATGGATGACTACTTTAGGTAAATTGGACAGGTAAGGCTTTGAGTGACAAGAAGAGCTGATATTGACCATTTTGTTGTTGTTGTTATTCCTTCTAATTTTAGGTTCTCTTCCTTTCCACTTCAACTGTTCACCTGCCTTACACACCATCTCCTCATGTCACTTCAGATTTTTGCACAAAACCCTTCCATACCTTGAATGACTTTGCAAATTATCTTCACTCTCAAATAGCAGAAAAGTGAGGCTCCCACATTAAAAGCTGGCCTGCAGTTCCACATAGTGCTGTGGAAAGGCATCCTTGCCTGAGGCAAAGGCATTTACACCTTCCAGGGAAACAGATGATTAGAGAAGGCAGACACAGTAGAGGGTGGATGGGAGCTAACTGGAACTTAATCTATTAGAAGAGGAAAGGCCTTTGAAAAGCGAATTAACGATATTTATAGCTGCATCAGGTAAGTAGCTGGCGAAAGCTTGCTGATAATGAGGCCAAGGTTGAATTCCCATATGGACCAGAGCTTCGTGTGGAGAAACTAAACTGTTGTTCACTGACTAGCTATGAGACTTAAGCAAACACATACCCTCTTTCAGAACCTCAGTTCATTAAAACAGGAGCATGCATCCCATCATGTTTTAAATGCGATCTATTATTATCACTTGATCACCTTATTTTAGTGATCAAAGTTGCCCTATTTCTGCAGTGTATCAGCTGGCCACCTCAGAGTGGAAATTCAGTTACACTTGTGATGCCTTATAAATCTATCAATAACCTTTCAGTAGGCCTATTATATTGACCCTGAATCTGGAATATTATGTTCATAGCATGAATATAACACAGCATGGATACAACTCTGAAGTGGTAGTACTTGGTCTATTTTATCCCTAGTTTAGTCTTTATCTTTCTTCAGTATGTTTTACATCATTTGTGTTGTCCTTAAACACTAACTGCTAGTGTAGATTTCCTGTCTTCTCTCCATGAATAAGTCTTAGGCTAATTAATTCTGAATCTTGTTTTTTTGCCCAGTTTCTAGAAAACTAGAATTATGTAATTTAGCATCCATTGTCTAGTGTTGACAATTATATGGCACATGTACCTCTCTGCCAATTCTCTGCTCTGCAGGGGCACCACTTATTAACGATCAGACTGTGTTGGTGTGGCTACTCATATTATCTAATGAGGTAGTTATTGGTCACTTGTGGCTACCAAGCATTGGAAGGAGGCTAGTCTGAATTCAGGTACGTTGTGTAGATAAAATACACACCAGATTGTGAAGAACTCGCATAGAAGATAACAATTCAAAACATCTCACTAAGCCAGGCATGCTGGTGCACACTGTAATCCCAGAATTTGGGAGGCTGAGGTAGAAGGATTGTCAGGAGTTTGAGGCCAGCCTGGGGCTACATAGTGAGTTCAGGGCCAGCTTAAACTACACAGTGAGACTCTGTCTCAAAAAACAACACAAAACAAAAGAACCAAAAACACAAAAAAACTCAAAACATCTCACTAATAATTTTTATATTGATTACAAGTTGAAATAATATTTTGAGCAGGCTGATTAAATAGTATGTTATTAAGATTAATTTTGCTTGTTTCTTTTAACTTTTTGTAAAGTTAAAAGACAAGGCAAAATTCCACAAGTGGCTACCATCTGGAGATCATCTATATTTTTGCAGGACAGTGCTCTTGAGACAGATTGCTAGGCAATCAGTACCAAAACAAAACAAAACAAAGCAAAAAAACAAACCCAAACCAAACCAAAACCAAAACAAACAAACAAACAAACAAAAAACCCCCAAAAGCAGTAGTGTTTCATGAAAGCATTTTGGCTTATCTATCTTAGAACAAAAACAAGAGCCTTCCAGTTCATCTAGTTTAGTTGTTCCTAAATATGTCTGTGCTTTAGGCACTCCTGGGATCATAAATTATAAAATGATGGATTTCCAGGTTTTATCCTGGATAGGCTGGTTTCATAAGTTTGGGAGGGGGTGGGTGTCATAGAGTGTGTATTTTTAATAAGCAGCCCAGGGTGTTTCTGATGTGCCACCAGGTTTGAGAACCTTTGAACTAGAACTTTTTTACATTTCAATGAAGCACTCTCCAGGGGTGACAAGTTGATACTGGCTGAGCAAGGAGCAGAGTACATGTTCCTCCTGGATTATATTTTGTATTACAGGTCCCTAGAGTATTTTGTACTACTTGCACCTAAGAGACCTTGCAGAACTCAGGCTGGAATCATTACCTCAAGCTGCAGCTCAGCAGGCAGTGTGCGTCCTTATTTGGCATAAGCTGGATTAGGCTCAGCAGCCCCCTCTGCTGTCAAAAATCCTGAGTCCAGCCTAGCAGAGCCCATCCAGGGGAAGGGAGCAGGGAGGCGAACAAATGCAGAAGACAGTAACATGATGATGATGGTGGGGGAACATGTTTGCAGCCTGAAAACAGTCAGAAGAAGACATTACAGACCCAGACCTTTCGATCCAGAGAAGTTGTGGAGGTCATTTACCTTGCTGCCTCCTGGTCTGAACAAATCATTTCACATTGTTGCACCTCAGGTCCTCCTGTGAATAAGGGGGAGGGAAAATGACATGCTCTGCCTCCCTGCCTCATTGGAGATAATTGTAACCGTCTAATAGAGTAATGGGAATGTTGTTACCCATGTTTTGACCAAAAGACACACTGCACTTTGCATTAGAACCTGACTTTGAGCTCTGGTCCCTTCATTGAGGTGTGTGACACAATTGCAGCTAACAAAGAAGAGATATGTTCAACTGCTTCCAGAGGAACAGGAGCGGAGGTGGGGAGCTTACGAGGGAGATGAAGTTGGTCTCCTGCCTAGATGAGTTAAAGCCAGGTAGCTATTCTCTCATTTATAATTCATTCATTCACTTCGTTATTCAGCTTACTTTTATTAAGTACCTCCTACATGATTGAAATTGTGCAAGATGTGATGATATTAAGTCAAATTAGATGTTCCTGCTAGGTCTGTGGTTCTTGCTACATCTCCTTGAACATCGCCTTTGCAAGAGACAGCCTCAGCTAGCTGCCATGATGCACAAGCACCATGACTGGTGAAATAACATTAGCTGCCATATATTGGGAATTAGCTATGTGTCAGGCACATCCCATGTATTATCTTACTATCATGTTCTATAATGAGAGCACAGGAGAAGTAGGACTGAGAGATTAAAGCACAATACTATACTGCCTTGAAAAGTACTCTTTTTAGGTAAGTCATGTAAGAGGTACTTAATTATGGTGGCTATAAGGCCCTGGCAAAATGCATATTTATTTGTGCATGTTTATCCAAGTGTTATTTATAATAGTAAATAACACTAAACAACCTAAACAGTACCAACAGTAAACCATCTAAAGTAGTCAAAATATATTTGTCAGTTTTAAAACAAACATTATTTTTTCAGTTTAATTTTAGAGAAAATGATTCTGTTCTCAAAACTAAAAATTAAGAGTTTAGAGACTCTCCTTTCAAGCCATCAGTTTTTTTTTTTTTTTGTCAGCAGAAGGGTGGCAGCTATCTCATGGGTGGTTTTAATAGCTAAGGAAAAGAAAAATCAAAAAACAAAAAGTCTTGACTCTTCTTAAATATCCTACTGCTCTGACCTAAATCTCCATCAAAAGTCTTCTGTCCTTGCACACTGTACCACTCCAGAGTTTGCAGAGGGCTGCTCAAGAGTCTATACCCTCTGCCCGGACACACGAGAGACAGGAGATAAGAACGTTAAACAATTCAGGGAAACGCTATGGTCACAGGAGGAATTTTACTCCAGAATCATTGAAAAAAAGCAATGAGCCTGCTGTGATCAAGTATCTTAAGAATTCTCTAAGTTTTCTAACATGTTTGATGATGTAGGAAAGGAAGAGGACTTTTGGGTGCTATGAATACAGACTCCTTGTAGCTCTCTTAGAACCACAATTGCTGCATCTTGGAAGGAACAATTTCTCTCAGTCTCCTTCAGCCCAAGGCACTGAAAACAGAAGAAATGTTGATGCATTCTTATGCTTTCCAACACAAATTTATTTCATAAAGTTCTTGCTGCTGTAAAGAAATACTTTGAATGCAAAATATAAGAGAGCTTTGTTGGTAGAAAAGTCCTTTCTTCCCTTGGTTAAGGGAGCCTTGTTTTTGTTTTTGTTTCCCCCCCCATCTTTACTCCCTTCTTGGCCTGCTTTGTTTATGTGACAAAGTCCATATTGTACTCCACTTTCTAACTTTCATTATGGTAGGGAAGCTGGAGGTGTAAGTTGTGGCTCCATAGACAGTGTGGCAGAGTAGAAAAGCCTGGAACTCAAGTCTCGTGAATTCAGGCTTGGATTTTGCTAATTTTTTCTCAGACCTCAGCATCTTCAATTATATCTGAGGAAAAGATTTCATATGCTATAATGCATGTGAGATACTTAACACGGGGCCAGGCACAGAGTAAGCACACCACAAACACTAGATGTAGCTGACAGGAAAGTTGTTTTTACCAAATGTGTTCTTTTTTAACAGGTGTGTAGGACAGCGGGCCTAGACTCCTGTAGAGCATAAAATGGCTACTAAAAGACAAGGAAGATACAGGAAGAACAGCATAATATTGAAGACAAACACTGGCTAGTTCTGAAGGCTGATTGCTTAGCTGCAGGTCAACCTGTGATATGGTAGAAATGTAGTGGACTTTGAGTAAGATAGATTTGAATTCTGGCTTCCATTCCATTGACTTTAGTTGTACAAAATTTTGTGACTTACTTAATAATGCCTCTCTTGGAAGGTGCTTGTGAGGACTGAATAAGATAATGTGGCAACAACCTTAGTAGATTGACTTGGATTGTCTGTGTTCCTCCTGATTTTCCACGCTGGAAGCTGAGAAAGCTAGGCTGGGCACTGAGAGTGAAGGCATTCTCTGTGTGAAACAATCCTACAGAAGCAGTTAAGGCAACCCAGAGGTACTGAGAGAGGACTGGTAAACCCCGTGGGCATAATTTATCTGGTGCTGCTAACCATCCCCACAACTGGGACTCTTCTCACAGATTAGCACCAATACCAAGCCCTATTGAAGAGAAGGGCTACAATTGGTTCCTGGTTGTTGCTTTGGGATAAAAGTTAACCCATCCTTTCTGAGAATAGTCTGTTTGAAGCCGTATGTACACTTTGCCCAAATGAACTGATAATTGAGTAGAAAATTCACTCCACATTCTGGTTGTGAGGTCTGTGGGTAGCTCATCCAGTGTGTTTCATCTATTAGCCTATATAGTGTTTTGGGACCATGTGAGTACCAGTTTTGCAAAGGTTAATATTGAAGCAGGGAGATAATAAGAGACCTGGAGAGAATGTGCCATGGGCTCTCTGTGCTGATGTACTTGGCCTTGGGTCCCATTTTCTAATGTTTGAGTGTCATTTTCCTAGTCCAACAAGAGGCACCCAACTGTAATCCAAACACTCAGTTTCTATGAAACATGATGTTGTGAATGAGCAGGACCCTGTGGCGAGATTAGAGGATTTCTCAGAGGGATACTGAGCCGGGAGGGAGGGGAGTGTGGGAAGCGTTCTGTGTAAGGGAGGGCCACAGACGGGGCAGGCAGCTGGGACAGGGCCAAGCCACAGTGGGAGTTGAAAGATGCAGTGAAGGACACAGTGGCCAATGCCAGGGCACCAGAGATTCCACAAACAAAGCCTTCATTAGATTGGTGGGATTTTCATGCCCAGGAAAAAGATAATCATACCTCTCTAAAGAACGTCTTTGTTCTGTTTAAAGTTACAACTAATGGAGCTTGCACAAGTACACTTACTATTTGTAGCTCCCTCCTAAGTCAAGCTTTCCTATTGTGATCCTTCATCTTTGCTGAGACTCCTGCTCGATATTCAGCTTAGACCTCACATCTGAGTTAGTTTTTCTTGATACCCACTCTGACAGTTCCCTGCCACACAGTTCCCACACACTGTGTTTACTGGTACCCATTTCCTTCCTTTCACTCTGGACTGGGAGCTCAAGGAGAGTATCAGGGGGGCCTATGTCTTTCTCCTTCACTTTTTTTACCTGCCATACTTGGCACTTTCTTCTTACAGGCTGGCATTATGCCTGGAGGCCAAATTTACCTCAGTCATCCTTTTATTTGCCACTATTTGTTTTAATTGCATAGTTGCACTTGACCGAGCAAACGGTGGACAGGTACCTGTAATCAAACAGTCCGGAGATTTTAAGCACTTTCGTTCCCTCCTGGAGCAGTCACTCAGCCTTGGCAATAGGTAATTTAAATTCTAGGCAACGAGTTTTCAAGCCGCTTCAATGGCTACATTTTGAGAGCAGCGGAAAAAACCCGACCCTTTGATAATTAGACTGAATCACTTTTCATAATTCTGCTTTATGCAGTAGAATGGTTGGCAAACTTCATTATCAGCAGCCTGATGAGAAAGCTTTATGGATCTAATAGATCTTGTGAGTAATTTAGATTTGCAACCAAACTAAGGCTACTCTGCACAGCAGCATTTCTCAGACAGCATGGTCTTATAATTTCATCATTATGAATAATTTCAAAGTAGGCCCAGGAAAAAGCTTACAATTAGCATCTTGTCTATGTATGTTTGATCCAGAGAAAGGACAGCTGACTGTCACAGATGAAAACAACCACCATAAACTGGTATAACCAAGCACACTGACATTTGCCGAAGTTGTAAATTGATATATTTTCTTTTTCTTTGTGTATCTGGAATACTGCCAGAAGCCAAATGACACTTTGTAATTAGGGGGAATCTGTCTTTAAGAAATTTCTGAACAGACGTGTGCCTTCTATTGGACAAGGACTCAAAATGTCCAGGGCTGCTCCTTTTGGAACACTCATAAATTACTTCTTCAATGTCTCTTTAACCCACAATAAGTAGCCTGTGAGCTCCATCAAGGTGGACATCATTTTTGACTTGTCTTTGCCTCTGAACCCTCAGCACATGAGAGGCACTTCATAATTATTTGCCCATGGCTACATATATGACATAGATGAATAAAACTCCACAGTGACGTCAGTGGTACTTCTGTTCACAAATGCTTTTGTTTGTGAACAATTTGGTTCTCAAACAGAAGCATTTGGCAACATTTTGTTTTTGTCTGCAAAGTTTACATCAGGCCACAAACATTACCGTGGTCTTCTTTTCTACATGAACATGAATGTGACCATCTTCTCCAGAATCATGGAGTGAATTAAGTTCGTGAACCGAGGCACCACTGTATTCATTTATATGCAGTTTTATTTTTGGCAGCTCAGTCTAACTGTTCTTAGTTAGAACTCTATACTTTATTGGCCTCCTGCTTCAGTTACTATGGCTTATATAACAAAGTACCTTATATAACTTATGTTAAGATTTGACTACATTTATTTTGCTAACAGATCTAGAAACTGAGCTGAATGTCCTAAAGGAAGCCCATTTCTGGTCTTCTTGGTTCTAGCTGGGACAGCTTGGAGACTGGAGAGTAGCCAATGCATTAACTGAGGGCTGCTCCTAGTCCAGCTCAGGGACTCCAAGCAGGCGAGGGCTAACCAACCAGACCTCCTCAGACCTCTCTCTCTAGCTTTACTTGCTCTCCCTGTACAATTCTGGGGCATGATGGCTTCAGGGTAATCAAACTTCTTACAGGATAGCTCAGGGCTCCAGAAGCTCATGTTCTCAGGAAAGACAAAGACCTAGTAGAAATTGTATTGATTGTTATAACCTAGCTTTGTGAGTCTCGAGAATCACTTCTGTGTCCTATCTGTCTGAAGTCACTAAAGCCAATTCAGAAGCAAGGACACTCTGTATTTTATAGGAAAAATGTTGACAGTCCTGCAGACATGTTTTAAAAACCACGATTCACCTAATCATTTGAAACCACAATTCACCTGATCAAGCTCTTTTGAAAGAGCTTTTGGCAAAACTCAATAATGTTCAGATTTGAACCCTTATTCTGATGAGATAAGAACTACTGTAGATAAATAAAACGAGAATGTCATTGTCACTTCTTATGTAAAGGGAAAAAGCAGGAGTTTTCTCATTTTTGAATGGGTACAAGTGGGAATCTTTCAAAAGGGGAGAGGTATAGCTGATGGTATCAGTACAGACATTCCCAGACAGGATTTTCTGTACTCTCCTTGCTTCCCCACCCTGTTCTGGTTTCTTTTCCCAGGATAAGCTCCAGGGAGCTTCACAGTGACTCTCTCTGGATCTTTCAGTTACTTCTTTAAAACCTTTACTTGCTTAACTCTACCCACAGTAGTATTAAGTATCATTTTTATAATAAATCTAATAAACTTCTTATTCCTTGTTACTGATAGTGTTTCTTTTATTTGATTGAATTCTAGCTGATAGAAGAGTGTCACATTGTTTTACAAAGTATTTTTGCTTGATATAGCTTGAACAGATGTTTGTTATTTGCAATATGGAGCCTCAACCAAGATAGCAGGTAAAAGCCATGTACATAGGACTTCTAAATATCTAATGGTACTCCTGGAACACTTTGCATTGACCTCTATTAAACTATCATCCAAAGATAGATAAAGTACAGATTTATAATATGTAGTAAAATATCTATCTATTTATCTATCTATTATCTATTCTTGTTAGACTAGGACTTGTAGCAAACTTTTTCAGAAAAAATCCAGACAGTAAACAGTTTAGGCTTTGAAAGTTCACATTGCAGAGACTCGAATGTGTTATTGTAGCCTGAAAATGGCCATAGACAATATGTGTGGACCCAAGGGAAGAAAAATGCTGTATGGTGGAAATAACTTTCTAGAAAAACAGAGAGGTTAGAACAAACAACGCTGTTGAAGAAACAAGATGACCTACCTGAAGTACAATGTATGCAGAGCGAAAGATGTGAGCAAAACAAGAGGAAGAAAGGGTTGAAGGAGTTCAGAAAATTCCACTCCCAAATATTCTATGTACTTTGGACTTCAAACTGAGTGCACTTGGGGAACAGTAAGTATAGGACAGGGCTTGTCTGACCTTCCTTTATGTGCTTAAAGAACTCAGTTGTCATCAGTCTCCTCCCTGGGAATCTCATCAAGCAGGGAAGATTAACTCCTATCATGGGGAGAGAGTGGGCAGGAGATTGGAGGTCAGTACCCCACAGACCAGGGGTTAATATCAGACAGACTTGTCACGAGCTATGTCTATTGCCTTTTCTTCTGAGAAACAGAAATCTTTCCCAGAAATAATTAATTCTTCTTGTGTTAGTTTTCTGTCATACTGAAAAAGTACCTAAGATAACACAGGAAAAGATTTAGTTTGGTTTAGAAGTTTTAGTTTGTCATTGCTTGGCACTATTTCTTTGGGCCTGTGGCAAGGCACAACATCTTGGTGGGGAGCTAGGGAGAAGAGGGAGAGGAGAGGAAGGGGGAGGGGGAGAGGGAGAGACCAGGGTCCCAGCACCACCTTCAGGGACATGTCCTCAATGACCTAACTGCCTTCCACTAAACCCTACCTCCCAAATGTTCTAACACCTTCCAGTAGCACCTTCTAATAGTTTATGATCTTAACTGTAACAGTCCTCTAAATTGCCTATATTTCTCTTTCCCTTCTCCTCTGAGCTTTTAGATTTCACTGGCTTTTTGGGTATTCACTTTTCTTTCATGTATTGAATTTTTATAACTTTTCTTCTATTAATCTGTCTACCATTAGTTATTTCACAGGCTCAATTATAGAACCCTTAGAAGGTAGAAGGACAGTTTTCTTTCTACAAAAGAGTAAAGGTTAGTAAGTACAAAACTGATGATTAAGTAACTTAGGACTTTTTTCTTTGTAGTGGCAGAAAAAATGTGTTTTACAAAAGGTAAGATTTATTTTATGCCATACTTTTATGGTGTGTTTTACATTATTTTAAAAATATTAAATTTAAACCAGTCATGGTAGTACACACCTGTAATCCCAGTGATTTGGGAGGCTGAGGCACGAGGAGCACAAGTTCGAGGCTAACCTGGGCAACTTAATATGACCCTGTATTGGGTGATACTATGTACCCCCAAATCCTTATATACTTTTGAAGGGACTGAGTCTGGCACTTGTGTTTGGTTTGTTGTCTAGAGCTGGGATTAGTGATGTGAGTGCTACACCTGCCCAGGGGTGGAGCTGAGATACTGTGTAAAGGAGGCGGGTCTTCCTCTTGCTCGCTTCCGCCCTCTGCCCTCTCTCTCGCCAGTGCACCTCACGGTTGTGGCCGCCATGAACAGCAACCCCGCCACGCAATGCTGCGTTGGAGCCAACTAAGTATGGACTGAAACTCCTGAGAAAGTGTAAGAAATAAACCTTTCCTTCTCTAATTTTGGGCATCAGGTATTCTGTCTCAGCAATGAGTGAAAAGTAACTAAGACAGACCCTGTCTTAAAATTTTACAAAAAGTAAGAAAAAAGTAATCTTAAACTCCTGAGCTGAGACGTGAGGATCACTTTGCGTTGAAGACCAGGCTGGGCTGCATAGTGATTTCAAGACCAGCCTAAACTACACAGTGAGACCTTATTTCAAAACCAAACCAAACCAAACCAGTATAAAAAAGGACTGCAGGTATTTAGTGGCTTCCTGGGTTCAATCCCTAGTAGTGGAAAAATCTCTCTCAAGTCCCCACTTACAAAGGTTGATAAGGCCAACAATGTCAGTCATTTGTACCATGTATAATGTTGTCATTAATATGGAGCTCTCTTTCCTTCCCTAGTTTGGTTTGAGATCCCACAATTCAGGAAAATGGTAAGTTTCTGGCACTCAAAGTTCAATGGTCATCCTGGTGCCAGGACCTATTATGGGATGGTTGCTAAGACTTCCGAGGCCATCACACTGAGACTCAGGCTTCTGCACTGGAACCTCTCCTCAGGATGAAGAGGCACCTGTTCTCCTCCGAGTCCCCAACCTCAAGCCTGAGGAACCTGTGTCCCATTATCTTCAAAGGACCAAAGCAAACTTGCAGGTTACAAAGCAGTTGTCCTTAGAACATTTTGGCCAAGCTGGGTGTGGTGTCGAATGCCTGTAATCCCAGAATTCAAGAGGCTGAGGCAAAAGAATTGTTGCAAATTTGAGACCAGCCTGGGCTACAAAGTGAGCTCAAAACCAGCCTGAACTGCATAGGGAGACCCTGTATCAAAAAGACAAACACAAAAAATAAAAACAAAAACAAAAAAACCCGTTTTGCCCAAATTTCTTTGGAGAGCCAGCTAAATATTGATGGCTCTATTGAACATAACCTATCTCCACTAGAGGCCTGACTACCAGGGCAGTTCCTTCAGAGTTACGGAGAATAATCCGAGGATGTACTGTACTCCCAGTACTCTCCCCTACCCAGTTTGGTGACTTTCTTTTCTGGTCCTGGAACAAAGTGCATCAGAGAGGGGACAAATATTATTCTTTCCTCCCTGATATGCAAGAAGAAATAGGCACAGAGAAATAGATCAGTAGATTATCCTGCTACAGTAAATTCTTGATAAATCATCATGCCTTTTCTCAGGTTTCTTTCAGCAGCAAAAGGTATGCCTGTGAAAATCAAATAAAACAATATATTGAAAAATTTGCTTTCTTTTATTTTCTCATTGACGGGATAGAAGACATGTTCATAGTTCAAATGAGGAGAGAGCAAATAGATTTGCTTTTACTTGGTTTAAGGAGTGGAGGAGGTGGAGAAAAATTACTTTTTATAGAACTGTGAATTTGCTGACTCCTCTCCCCTCTTTTTGAACATCTAAAAAGATGAGTTTCTTCCTGTCCCTGAAAATGGGGCAGCTGTTTGCAAAGAAGTCAAGAGGGGTTTCTAATTGCTGATAATCTCCAAAACAAAGGCAAAGAGGACTAAGGAGCTACTGAGCTGATTGCACAGTGTGTGATTCTCTGACTCTTCTGTCCAGATTACGTGACTAGAGAGGCCCTGCTATAACCTGCACTGTCTCCAAAAGCGAGGATGCACAATAGGGTTGTATTTATGAGAGAAACTTTTTCTTGTCTTTCTTTAATTAACTTTGTGAGCTTTGTGTTAGGCACCCATGGTCTTTAAGCCTCAGACTCTGTGACCCCAAGATGGAGGTAATAATATGGCATCTACCAGATGGAATTGAGGCTGGTGTGAAGCAATGATTAAAGGCGTGAATGTGGTCTTGAATTGAGTAAGACCTGCTCTTTTGGTTTCCTGTTGATCAGCTCTTTGTAAGCTTGGTCAAGTTTTTAATCTCTTCAGGTTCCTAGATCTTGGAGTTGCTATGGTAACTTTTACTTAAATTATTGAGGGAAACTGTTGTTCTTTTTATTTTTATTTTGTCTGAGACAGAGTCTTGTTCTATAGACCAGGCTGGCCTGGGACTGGATATGTAACTCAGGCTGGCCTCAAATTTATGAGTCTCTTGGCTCAGTCTCTTGAGTGCTGAGATTACAGACATGTGCCACCATGTCCAGCTTACACTGTTGTTTTTGACAGTGCAGCAAATTTTGGCTCTTTGTGTTACTATTAGAAACAGAAATGAAATTAGGGGAGTCAATGTCAAAAGGCCTTGGTCTCTAATAATAACCAGTATCACAGTAGTTGTAAAGGAAATGCAACTTACAGGAATGTTACAAGTTACAAGAACCTTTGCCTGGAAAGGTTTCTTGGACAGGAATCTACCCTCCAGTTGTAGATGCTCAGAATCTAATCAATAGCCAGGTGTGGTCGTGCACACTTGTAATGCCAGTGCTCTGGGAGGCTAAAGCAAGAGGATCACAAGTTCCAGCCAAGCCTGGGCAATTTGGCAACTTAGAGACCCCAATTTAGCAATTTTGAGGCCCTGACTCAAAATTTAAGTTTGTATGGGGTGGTTGTTCTGGACATGTAGTTCAATGAGAAAGTCCTGTGTTCTATCCACTGGTACCAGAAAAATCCAATCAGAGAATAAATTTGCTAGCTTAAAATACTAGGATTTGGTTATCTATTGTTACCTAAAAACTATCTCCGCATTTACTGACTTAAAGTAACAAATATTTATTGTTTTGCTATTCTTTGGGTTAACTGGACAGTTTTGCTATTGGCCGTGGACTGCAGTCACCTGGGAGCTCAACTGGAAGAGAATGCACGAGGGCTCACTCACCTGGCAGACAGTTAACTACTAGCCATTGATAGGACTTCACCTCTCTTCCATGTACTTTCTCCATGTGGCTTCCCTTGCTCACATCATGTGTCTAGGTTCTAAAAGGTAGGGAGTCTAAACTGCCAGTTCTCTTGAGACCTAGAAGTTCCAGAATGTCATTTCTGCTGTAACTGGTCAAATTAGACTAGTTCCAGAATGTCATTTCTGCTCAAACCAGTCAAACTAGAGTAGTTCTAGTCCTACAACTAGTCTTAGAAGAAGGATGTCTCTTGACGTGGATGGTGGTATGCAAAGACAGGAAGGGGCCATTTTTAGAGATTGGCTACCTATATTACTTATATATTGCTATGTAATGAATTACCCCCACAACATAGCAACTTGAAACCATGAATATTTATTTATTTTATTATTAAATATTATTTTATTATTAAAAGAATATTATTTTATTATTAAAAGATTTCTCAGGCTCAGGAATTCCGGAATGGTTAGCTGAGTGTTTCTGATTTCAGAGCTTCTTAGAATGTTGCAGTTAAACTGTCAGCTATGGCCAAAATTTCTGAAGGAACAGCGGAATCTGCTCCTGAGATCACTCATGTGGCTGTTAGCAAGCTTTCCTTGCTGGCCACATGTTTTTTTTCCACAGCCGTTGTTCAGCACATGGCTCCATACAGTGGGAGTGAGCTAAGAAAAGAGAAAAAGAGAGGAAGAGAGAAAGCTAGGGTCCTTAAGACAGAAGCCAATATTTTTATAACCTATAACATATAGTCACTTCTGTAATATGCTGTTGGTCATGCAGACCAAAGCTCAAATTATATAGGAGCTACACAAGATGCATCTTGGAATCACTGGGAGTCATTTTAGAGACTGCCTCTTACACTGCTGCACGGTGGTACTATGCATGAGAAGCTCTCAGGAGCTTTGGTAAATACGCAGATTTCTTGGTTGGGGTTCTGATGTGGATTGTTGGGAAACTTAGACCATACCAAGTCTTTAATTTAATCAACAGTCTGCTAACCAAAGGACTGCTATTGTCTTCCACGAACACACATTTATACTTGAGTGTGAGTAGACACAGGTTTCTTTTTACCTACCAGGAGGACTTGATGCCCACTAAGTGTGAGAGGTATAAGTCCCTGGGTCATTTGATTCAAGGGCCACTGACAGGCATAGATTTTTGGTTTGAGACATTTTAATGAAGCCTTTGCCTGTTTTTGATTTTTCCTAAGCCGATAGTCCCCACCACTAATTAGCATATATGTTCTCAAATAGGAAAGTCCACATCAGTGGCTATCTACAGGGAGATAAACATACGCTTAGGTGCACCTAGTGATGCCAGTACCACTGCACTTCATGAGCATCTTCAGTAAGACCCTGAGTTCCTTACCTTCTGGTTTGCCTCTGATTGCCATGGTAAAGCTCTCTAAAGTGTATCTGAATTGCCAATTCCTCTTACCTTCCCTTTTTATTTTTTTCTTATTTCCTTATCTGTCTTTTATCCAACTAAATGCCTATGCAGGAGTCACCTTCTGTGCTGTCTGCTCAGACCTTAGTGTTTCTTCTTTTTTGTCCCCTTCCCAGTGTCCCACTAATTAATTCTGTTTGAATCACATGTTCTTGGACAGCTGGACCTATCAAATTGAACAACTGTAGACACCTGAATTAAACTGTGCAATATGATTCCTTCCTTGGAATTTGGAATTGGAATTAAAGGGAAGTCAATAAGGGATTCTTTTTGTGTGGCTGAATTCCTACACTCCAAGTGTAAAAATTGTGGTGGAGTTGTTCATCCACTACTATTGTGTGTTTTTGCTCTTTAAGTGGGTAAAGAGAAAGCCAGTCTTTAATGAATAAAGACTAAAGCAGATGTTAGGAAAATTGGTGATGGGATATGAGAGCATGACCTTTGGACTCCAAATTGGTCTTTCTCTGAAAGCTGTCTTGGATTCTGTGAGATTCTTATGTAGGCTTAAAATAATAGGTTCTCTCCAGAAAACAAAAAAAAAAAAACAAACAAAACAAAACAAAACAAGACCTCAAAACCAAAAACTGACAAGAAGATAAGAATAAGATTTTAAATATAATCATGACTATGCAGAAAATAGCCAAATGGAAAAAAAGAAAAAAAGAAAAGCAGAGAGAGATGATCAGATTCCCCAGGAGTTACATTCAATCATGACCGTGAATTTGAATTTAAGCTGACTTCTATAGGTTTTGAATTTAAGTTGTTTGAGTTAAAGTTGCTCCCATGGATCTCTGTGACTTCACTGTACAATCCTCTGTAGAGGTAATGTGGCCATATTCTTAACTTGATGAGTTCAGATAGCAGAAGAGAAGATTCTTGCTGAAAGACACATGAAAGAATAGATACCTGGACACAGGGTGGTGGGGATACTGAGGAGGGATTACTACTCCACATGGACACTGGCAAAATTTCTTGGAGCAGGTGATACTTGATCTGGGCTCTGAAGGATGCTATATGTTTACTAGGAAGAAGAGTTCAATTATGGCGTGGGTAGGCTGGTGTGTAAAAGCATGGAGGGCAACCATGACAACTGGCTATGGTATTTAATATCAAAAAAGTCAAGGGTTTCTCATGCCATGCTAAAAATAACAAGGCGCATTTTCAAAAGAGAAATGGAGATAATCTAACAGCATAATTTGGAAACAATTGGTTTGAAATATCTTCTCATTATAGATTCATTTGCTATGTACTGTAATAGAGCTGATCCTTGTAAATGTATTTGGAATTCAAATGACTTTCACATATACCTTCCATAAGGTTTGGTCTATACTTTAGAGGGAGCTATTGAAAACCATTAATAATCTTTCATTCTGGTTGTAATATTTCTATGGCACATGCAAGGCATTAAGAAACACCCCCACCATCACATTTGGCCCAGGCATATGTCAATTAGAAAGAAAAGCGATTTGTGTTTAATTTAATGGTAATGGGAGATTTGTTAGTACTGTTACACACGGTGCAGTAAAGGTAGATTTCTATGTCTTTTTCTTCATAATGTCTTTGTCTTTCTCATTCATGGCTGAATATTATTTTCTGGGAGTTCGGACTATTCCTTTCTCCTTTTTATTTTCTATTATTTGTTTTCTATATATTCATAATCATATTTGAAATTTAACTCTTTTCTTAATGTCAGTTTTTGTTTGTTTTTGCATTCTGTATCCACACATTTTCTGATTCTCTTTTTTGGTAGGCAAAGGCAATTGTGTCTTATTCAGGGATTGGCATCTTGATTACTGGTTCACAGCATTTCTTAACTTTTCACCTTCTTCCTGTTGCTAATTTTGTAACCTTTCCTTGCTCTCTAACATATCCCTTGGATAATTACCAAGGAATGAAAGAAGAAAAAGAATCAAATTCCAATTTTTCAGGTCAGCGAATTTTGAGAAATTTTAATGAAAGGTTAGTGGGGGAAAAATTTGAAATTGGTGACTATAAGCAATAACTTTGATTATCATTTGAGCTGATTAATTTGGAATGCTGACTGCCAAAGGATAAAATAGTAACAATGTAGAGGTCTTAATTGGTTTTATTTTGGATTCTCAAGTCAGTCAACACTTCATTTTATAGGATAGAGTATCTATCCTAAAGAATCAAACAAAGGTCTGTCTAAATTTTAGCAAACATACACAGAAAAGGGCTGATGGAGACAGAAACAAATATCCAAAAGGCAAATTGGTGTTTCAGGTTATTTTCCATGTGAGGTGGGGATGGGGAGACAGAAAAACAGAAAAATAGCTATGGTTAACCTCAGATTACTTCCTGTTACCTTTTTGGGTAATGATTAAATAATAGAGACTTTATTATCATGGTGATTGAAATAGGCTTGCAGAGGAAAGATGAATGTTCTCTCTCTAATCCTAATTTCTTAGAAGGTTGGATAAAAGCTTAGTTCAGCTTGGTGATATGGAACTTCAATGTGAATGATCCCATTTTGATATTTTGCCATTTTGTTGAGACCCAGGGCAAGAGCTTAGTCCAAAACAACAGCCTCCTATAATTTTTGTTTGACATAAGTTATTTGGATTAGAGTACTAGGCTGTTGAGGGAAGGCACTAATGGTATTCTGAAGGCAAACACAGTTTGAGGTAAGACTTGGTTTTTATTAGTAACTAAAAGAATTTAAGGCCCTGAAGTTCTTTTGTGAATTTTTATCAAATTCTAGGACAAAGATTTTCTTTTAAGAAGATGGGTCTAATGGAGATCTATGGATTGAGAGGTAGAGGTAGGTGGTTCAACTTTTCAGGTTTGTGGATGTGATTCCAGGGTCTTTAATTTGCTGTTTACTAGCTGCATGATACAAACAAAACAATACAACTTTGATGACTGAGGTATTATTATATGGTATTTAATTTATGTTATCATATTTTGACCTTGCCAAAACCTTTTGTGATATCAAAATTGTTACTTGTATTTTATACACAAGGAAATTGAGTCAGAATAATGCAGTTTGCTCAAGTTAATATAGTTGTTTTTGGGCAAGAAGCTTTTGTTTGGGGGTGCTGAAAATTACACCCAAGATTCATTCATGCTAAGTACATGCTCTACCACTGAGTTACATACCAGACTATTCTTAAGCACTGTATTATATACTTTTCTCTCAACACTCAATTGCAAGATCTCTGAGTCTGTTTCTTCTTACAAAAGGGAAACTTGTGATTGTTCGAATATCCTCCTCCTATCTGAGAGGATCAAGTGAGAATGCATGGAAAATGTTTTGAGATGGTAAAGTACCGGAAAAAAAAAAAAACCAGGCAATTATTAAGATGGACACGGTGAAAGAAAGACAGAAAGACAAAGGCTCCCAAGAGCAAAATTAGACTTTGACCTTCAGCAGAAGGGCTACTGTGCTCACACTGACAACCCAAGTTGGGAGCTTGAGTCTACCTCCACAGCTGTCAGGATGCCAAGGGCAAGGGACAGATGCCAGGCCTGGGCATCTGGGCGTGAGCGGCAAGGCTCCCTGCACTAGAGTCTCTGGACCGAATCACTCAGAGCTGACCTTTTAAATGCAAAACACTTGTCAGGTTGCCAAGTACCAACTCAGGGAGTGGATCTGCCGGGAGACTGTTTCTGTGGCTGTCCCAGGGATGGTCACTCTCTGATTGTGCCCCAGCGTCTCTTTTGGAGAGAAACAGTTTCTCCTGAGTTCACGGTATTCCTGCACACTGCAATTCCTCCACTTTTTCACTGGTGTTTCTCAGTTTTCAAAAACCATGTCCTCATTTTATAAATTGCTGCTTTCTGTGACTTGTATTACAGAAGATAGTTACATGTATACAGTAGTTTTGTTTTCTAACTAGGAAGTTGTGTGGTTTATTGAAGGAAGTAGTTTCAAATTATATTCTCCTTCCCAGTCCCACTCCAATTCTGGAAAAATCTCTTTGGGTTGGATGGGGACAATGATTGCTTGTTTTTTTTGGAGTCATACAAAATAATACACTTACAGAGACTTTTCATTTGACCCATTTGAACAAAGAATTTGAACAAGAGAGTTGTGTGACGCACAAAATGGTAGGCTATTTTATTGACTTATTATTAGTGGAAAGGCTTTCCTTTAGAAGTCAAATCACAAAGGCTAATGTGAGAAGTGAGTGGTTTTAAGTATACATCTATTGCCACTCACTTATTACCTAGACTGTGATTTCATATCATCATTGTTTAAATGTTTGCAATTAGGTCGATTGTAAAGTAGCTATCAATTTTCTATATCCCAAATTATATTCCTCTCTGACACATGAGTCTGCCCTTTCCATGAAGAGATGGAAACTAATTTTCTCCCTCTTGAATCTAGACTTGACCATATTACCTTGGTCGAAGAAACATTGAAAAAATGATGAAAGCAACAATTTGAAAAAAGGTTGTAGGTTGGACATTCCCATTCTTGCTGCTAGAATCCCTTTTGACACCATATGAAGAAGCCCAGACCAGACTAGTTCACAATGAAAAGCCATATATAAGGCAAATGCAAGATGGCTACATGAGGCCCTAGAGCAGTTATTCTGGCAGACTCTGGGAAATGTGACTGAAGTCAACTTGAACTTTCCATTCTCAGATTTGTCAAGCTGGCCTAAATCAAAACTGTCCAGAAGATTCACAGAATATGGGAAATAATATGTTTGCTGCCTCAAGTCACCAAGTTTTAGAGTATTTTATTTTTCAACAAAGTTAACTGATTGAAACTCTAAAAAAAGTTTCAATTGAAATCCTTAATCTATTGAGGATTGACAAGCCAAAGCCATTGGAGTGGTGCTCTCTTTTTATAAACCAAATGTGTTGGAACACAGTTAATTTGTTATTTTCTATGGCTGATTTTGAGCAATGGCTGAGTGGTTATGGCAGAGGTCATATGGATGTCAAAGATGAGCACCTTTCTATTGGGCACTTTTAGTAAAGCATGCTTGTCCACTTATAGTGAATTGTTTGCATTTTTCTAATTGTGGTATAGCGCCTCTTGATGTTAATTCTTGGTTGCATGTATTGAGAATGTTTGCTCTCAGTTTGTCATTTCACATTCTTTAAGTGTCTGTTGATCAAAGCAAGTTCTTAATTTTAAGTGATCAAAATGATAAGTCTTTTTTATAGTTATGGTTTCTGTGTCTAAAAAAGAAATTATTCCTACTCCAAAGGAAAATAATCACTTACATTTTCTATTTAAAAGGTTTATTTTAACTTTATATCCTTACTGTATCTGACATTGATTTTTGATATAATGTGAGGGAGGAATTCAGTTGGTATTTTTCCAAAATGATCACATTCTTTAGTGCTCTATGTATCGAACAATTACTCTTTTCTCCATTGATGTGGCATACCACCTCGGTCATTTCTGTGGTTTGAATGTGTCTCCCAAAGTTCATGTGTTTGAAACTTAATCCCCAGTGCAGCAGTGTTGAAAGATGGGACGTAAGAGATGAATAGATTGCTATGGTTTATAGTCCTGTGCACCGCCCCCCACCCCCAGGTCTCATGTAATCACTACATGGATGCAGCTGAGTCTGGCATTCATGATTGGTTTGTTGTCTAGCACTGGGATTGGTGATTGAGTGCTGCACCTGCCCACGGGTGGAGCCAATGTATGGTGTGAGGGTGGAAAGAAGGCATGTTCTCTCTCTCTTGCCAGGTTCACGCCTTGCTGTTTGGCAGCTTCCATGAATGGCTACCCCACCACACAACCCTTCCTTGCAGCCAGCTGAATATGGACAGAAACCTCCAAGAACTGTAAGAAATTAATCTTTCCTTTCCTAATTTTGGATGTCAGGTGCTTTGTCTCAGCAAGGAGAAAAAAGTAGCTAAGAGATAGGTCATGAGAATTCTGCCTTCCTGAATAGATTAATGCCCTTATGATACGAGTTCATCAGTTATTGTGGGAGTGGGTTTCTGATAAGAGAATGACCTTAGCTCCCTCCACACTTCTGTTCAAGTGTATGGTGGCTTGTGCAAGGGAAATGTGCCCTTCTGTCTTCTGCCATGGGATGCTGTAGCAGGAAGACCCTTACCAGATGTGGGTTACTCAAACCTTGAACTTCCCAGCCTACGGAACTGTGAAAACAAATTTCTGTTCTTTATAAATTATCCAATTTTAGGTATTCTTACAGCACGAAACAAATTAAGATAGTCATCTGTCAGTGTTACAGTGTGTGGGTTTAAGAGCTCTTTGTTCTTTTCTGCTCATTAATTTACCTTTTCTTGCACTATGGCTTCATACTATCTTCTGATGACTTAGGGAGCAAGCTGTTTGCTCTCCCTTGCTTTGGAAGATCATAGCTCTTCTTGTTCTGTTCTTCTTCTGTGTGTATTTTAGAACTATCTTATCAAGTTCCATGTAAAACTTTGTTGAGGAATTGAATCTGTAGATAAATTTAGAATAATATATCTATACAGTAGTATCTTTCTATCCATGAACATGGTATATTTATCTCTTTAGGTCTTCTTAATACCTAAATGTTAGGTAAATGGCAGTGATCCAGTAAATGACATAGCCAGCCTGAATAGGGAGTTTTGAGTGAGACCTCCATGGAATAACTCCAAACAAGAATCTGAGTCAAGTTCATTGAGTTGAGCTTTTTATGAGCAGTCTTAGGTGCAGTGGGAGAGCAAGGGATCAGTGAAGTGAGAGTGGCTGAGTACGTGCTCATAGCAGCGTCTAATGTTCTATTGTGGGTGCACTGTGACCTCACAGGGCAGGTGGGGCAGGTGCACAGTGTCCTAGCAGTGTAGGTTGGGTCGTAACAGAATGTGTTGTACTGTTTCTGGGCTCAGATGGCTGGAAACAGCCACTCAAGGGACTTGGGCAGCTGGAGGAAAATGGGGGTCAAATCTGTTACTTAAGAAAGTTTTATACTTTCCTCAGAAGTTCTGATACATGTTTAGATTTTTTCTTATCATGGAAAAGAGTGATTTTTGAACTAGTATAAATGATTTTTTTAAAAAAATTACATTTTCTAATCATTGCCCATATATAGAAATACAATTTAAAATATAAATCTTGTAATCAGCCTTCTTGCCAAAGTCTTCTATTATTTCTAAATTTTGGATAGTCTTGAGTTTTCTTAATTATATCATACAATTAGCTATACACTTATTTTTTGTCTCCCAAGTAATAGTACTCTATTTTATTTTTTTTCTTATTATGAACA
>RJWM01021612.1:0-35060 GCA_004363535.1 Dasyprocta punctata
AAACTAGAGATAAGATTATAACAGGAGACTATCAAAGTTATTAAAGACAGGCAGTCTTTTTGGTATATGTGCTTAAAATACTTTGCTGTTAAAAATACAGATAAAACTAACTACCATATTAACATCCTTTTCCCATCTTCCCTTGATAGAAAAAGAACTGTGCTAAAGTTTGATAGTATTGTTCCCATTTATACTTTTGCACTGAACATAGTAGCTAATAGTCAGTATTCTTCATTATTCACAGGATATTTGTATTTGTAAATTTGCCTACCCACAACAATGTATTTGTAATGCAAAACTCAACTATAAGACTTTCATGCTTTTTATTACCTTGCATGGAGGCACAGAATATTCGAAGTCCTCCAGTGTGCTCTTTCCCATTTGAAAAATGTGGTGATTACTCAACTTTCTTATTTCAGCTTTCAGACTCTAAAAAAAAAGTAGTTTATTTTGTGTCATATTCTTTGAATTTTGTTCATTTTGTTAATTATTTTTCAGTGTAAAATACATTCCATGCATAATACTAAAGTATTATCGAGTATTCCTAAGCCCCAGAAAGCTGTGATGGATTATGAAGTGATATGTTTGTTAGATAGCCTTTCCACAGGCAAGAGTTATAGTGCAATCATCCAAGGTCTCCGTATTAATGAATCAAGAATATGGTATATCCAAAGAACAGAAAGGAAATTTTTGACTGTATGGGGCACTGCACTAAAAATTGCTACAGTAGCATCTAGAAAGCATTATGAAAATACTGAACTATAAATATATTTATAGATCCATTGAGATGACAGCCAATAAAAATAAATGCAATGGACAGCATTGTTTTGAGGCCAAAAGTCAAAGAAATTTATGACCACGTTACCCAGGAAAATGTTAAACTCTTTTAAAACATTATAAAAGGAGATAGGGTATAGAAACGCTAAATTCACAGAGGAGGCACAATCTGCAGTGCAACTACCACTGATGTATCTTCTTATTCCCATGTATGAGAGTTTATCTAGGATAAATGAAAATAGAACTCTTGGATCATCAAATGAGAACATCTTCCATTTAAGTGCTTACATTAATTACTTATGACCACAACAAGGATGTAAAGCAAATCACTATAGAGCTCAGTGATGTGTGACAGAACACACTTATTTTGAACTTGAATGTTCGGAGGTTGATTGATGTTCAAACAATCTTGGCTGCATTTGCCTAGGAATTGGTTTAAGCTGAAGACTGAGTCCAACTTTACTCCCAACCCTGTACCTGATATCCTTAGATGAGCAGCAAATTAAAATATGTTTTTCTGACGCAAGGAAGGTACACTAAAGGACGGTGTATTTGAAATCTTTGCTCGGCTCTCATTTACTAATATCTACTTAACTAAAACAATTCACTAACCAACCCAACACCAGAGTTGGAACAAAATATGGTCCTTCTATGGAGTTTGGAGGAAAAGGGGAAATAAATATTTGCTAAATAACAGGCAAATCTTTCATTATTTGGACCCATGTTTCTATACAAGTGAAAGTGCCAATTGACAATCTCACTGCGTAAGTTATAATAGCAATGTATGAGTTCCACGATCCTTTGTCTGTGTGAATAATACATATTATCAACATTTTCAGTTTTCACCCATATTTTGTTATTGGATGATGCCACATTATTTTAATTTGCACATTTCAAGCAAAGTGTGAAAATGAGGGGCCTTCTTGGCAGTTTTGCAAGAGAATTCTTTTCTGCATCTGGATAGAAAACAGAGTTGAATTTTAATTTTAAGCTTGGCAGAAATTCAAAGGGTGCTAATTATTGCGCTTAAAATGTCAGAACCTAAGAGGACAGTGGTCAGATGTGAGACTTGGAGCAGAGATACTTGTTGTATACACCTAAGAGATTAGAAACTGCAGATTACTACGTCTGTGGAAAATCTGACATAATTCAACCAGATTATTTATGATCCTGTTAAAGAAAAAGAAGGAAAATCTGTTTAAAAAAGGCCATAGGACCTAGACAACATTTCCATTAAGGTTTGAAAACTTGCTTGAGAATAGAATTTGTAGGTTATGGAATAAACACAAAAACAAAAACAAAAAATCTACATGAATAAAAATGTATTCACCAATTGTATTTTGTTGATGTTTTCTCTGAATTGTGATTAATTTCACAGAGGGCTCTTTATTGTGACATAGGATTTAATATCCTGGTATAGAACCAGAAAAATATTCTACTACACAGCTTGGATGGACCTTAGAAGCTTTAAAAAAGTCAGGACCATGTTACTTGATACAAGATTCAGTCTGATAAACTTGAAGGAAAAGACTAAAAGCTCAGGCAAGTAAGTGTGTCAGCATGATGTGATAGTGTATCTTGTTTGTAACTGAATTGGCTTGACAGATGCCTAGTAGGTCAGTAAAGCACACTTGGTGTGTCTGGATGGATCATGGGTGTGTAAAATTGGATGGTATCTTGCCGCAGGCACCTTCCTCTCTGACTGTTTCTCCATGCTACCTTTCCTGGTCACCATGAGGTAAGCATATGTCCTCTACTAGTCGCTTCTGCTATGATGTTTCTGCCTTGGACCAAAACTTCCGAAATCATGAACTAAAATAAATATTTCCTCATTTGTGTTGTGAATGTCAGCTATTTTTGTCCCAGCAAGTGAGAGCTGACCAATACACATAAAAGTGTACTTCTGAATCAAAATCTCCCCAGCTGATTTATTATATAATGTGGAGGGCAGCAGGATGTTCAATTTACCAAGTAAGTGAGAAGACATCCTTCCACCATGTTGTTTGGATCTTGGAGCCAGTCAGACATGGACTAAATCTACTTAAACCCTGAATCATAATAAACCTCTCACCCTTTAACTTGTGAGTATCAAGTGTTTTATCCCAGTGATGGGAAAGTAGCTAATGCAATGTCTTATTCCATTTAGGTTGACATAACAAAATATCATAGACTCAATGTTTCATAAAAAATAGATATTTATTGTTCACAGCTATGGGTGTGGGAAGTCCAAGTTTAAAATTTCATATCTACAGGCATGGAACTTGTGGCACATGCCTGTAATCTCAGCTCTCAGGAGGCTGAGGTAGGAGGATTGCCATGAGTTCAAGGCCAGCATGGACTACATAGTGATTTCACAGCCAGCCTGAGCTACCTGGTGAGATCTTATCTCAAAAAGCAAAAAGCAAAAAACAAAGAAACAAAAAGCCAACCAGTAAGATTCCATGTCTAGTGACTACCTACTTCTTCACAGACAGTTGTCTTCTCCTTCTGCTCATAGTATTCAGGTGAAAGGTTCATTTTCCATGTTTTTCATAAGGTTATTAATCACATTCATTAAGTTTTTATCCTTGTGATCAAATCATATCTATAGCCTTTACCACGTAATGCTGTCTCTAGGTAATGGAATTTTAGTTTTTAAATCCTGAAGGTCACTAACATTTACTACATAGAATGAGGTTTGTGTTGATGCTGATACCTAGGTAATGAAAATATAATCACACGCCCATATCAGACTAGGGATATTTAGCAGTTAGGGAGTATTTTGAGATCAAAGTAAGTTCATATTAAATGGCACTTTGTAGCTTTGGCTCAACAGATGTTATTTCTCTATGTCAAAATAAAGTCACTGCAACAAACATACACTAAGAATTGAGAGAACTCTCACATTGGTTCTGTAACTAGTGAAGTACTGATTAATAGAAAAGGTCAAGAAGAAACCTTATTATTTCTTCCTTAGTGGCATTGAGCTCACGACCATGAGAAGCACTGATCCTGCCATATAATGCGTCATTCCAAGACCATCATCAAATAGAGCATTGGAACTGCCCATTTTAGACGTAGCTGAAGTAACGGCTTCATACTCTCTGGAAATGGGCATTGTTCTTCCAGGTACATTGTATATATCAAATAATAATCATTACATATTGTTGTGCGCCAAAGAAAAAAAACAAGTAATAGAAGTTGCCTTCCTGAGGACTGCCATCAGAAACTGACCTAGGTGTTTGGTACTCTTACCCTGAAATGTTCAGCTCAGTGGCTGACAGCCAAAGGAATGATGATTTACTTGATTGTATGGAGGGAATTAATGCCTGCAAACATTGACTTCTAGCTTCTACCTGTTCACATGTGCCTTCTTGTGCCAGGGGGTAAGTAGGCATAGAAAGAATTATTACAGTGCTAGAAGTAATTAAATTGGGTCATAAGGAGAGAAAAAATGATGTCTAACGCTGGGGTCAGGGGGAAGAATCTGTGATCCTGAGATGACCTCATAGTTTCTCTTCTGCTAAACTTCTGTTCTTATTATCTTTAAATGGTCAAGTTCATGAATGTAATTAGATAAGGATATAATACCAGGAACTCTGATCTTTCTGGGCGTGTTTTTGGTTTTGTTTATTTTTGTTAGTACGTTTTTGTAATACATGACAATTGCACTTATTGTGGGGAGTTTGTCCATGAACATAACACCTCTTAATTCTTTTTATGTCCCCTATACCATCCATCTCTCCCTGTTCCTTCCATTTCTTGGTTTTCTTATTTGTAAAAACTTCATTTCCATTTATTTCTTTCTATTGTTTGTTTTCATTCCCTTTTCCTTCCCTCCTCCTCCCCCTTTCCATCTCTTGTTCCCATTCCCTTTATAAGAAGATCTTCTTGCTTCCTATTAGCTGTCCTTAATTTGCTCTTTATTTATATTTTGAATTTCTCTTACAAGAGAAAGCATGCAATGTTTAAGTTGCTGTGCCTGATTTATTACACTGAATATTATGTTCTCAATGTGGAACCATTTATCATTGGTGGTGCACCCACCAATGTCTCAGGTTTAACCTTCTTTATGGCAGAATAGTACTCTATTGTGTTTAATACTACATTTTCTTTAAGGAACTTTGATTTTCAGAGAATATAGACCATGGTCACTTCTCCTGACAAGCCATATAAAAATAACATGAGTGCAAACAGAGCAATGAAAGAAACTAGAATGAGCAGTCAAAGAAGATGGAGAAGGAGTCTTTGTATAACTTCAGGGCTAACTGTGGCCGCAGTAAGGTTCATTGCACTAATCCTCTCTTTAAAAAAATAGATTAAGGCCAAGAACTTTGAATTCCCATGTGAGACAAATTAATCGAGGATGTACAGCAAGAAATAGCAACTAGAGCACGTAGGCAGAATTCCATCCCACATTGCCTTTTAAAATAAAGGTCAATTGTATTGGGTCCTCATATACTTTTGATGGGGCTGAGTCTGGCGCTTGTGATCAGTTTGTTGTCTAGCACTGGGGTTGGTGATGTGAGTGCTGCACCCACTCAGGGGTGGAGCTGAGATACAGTGTAAGGGAGGTGGGTCTTCCCCTCTCTTCTTCTCTCTCTCTCTCTCTCTCTCTCTCTCTCTCCCTCTCTCTCTCTCTGTCTGTCTCTCTCACCAGTTCACCTTGCTGTTTGTGGCTGCCATGAATGGCAGCCCCACCACGCCACACTGCCTTGGAACCAACTGAGTATAGACTGAAACTCCCGAGAAACTGTAAGAAATAAACCTTTCCTTCCCTAATTTTGGGCATCAGGCATTTTGTCTCGGCAACGAGCAAAAAGTAACTAAGACATCAATTTATGCTGGGGATTTAGCTCAATGGCCTAAGTGCCTGCCCGGCAGGTGTGAGCTTCTGAGTTCGATCTCCAGTACCAAAATAAATAAGCAAATAAATAAACAAAACAAAAGAAAATAAAGATCAGTTTTACCTGGGCATGATGGTACACATGTATAAATTTAGTACCCAAGAGAATGAAGCAGGAGGATCTCGAGTTCTTTGTCTCCAAATAGTATTGTCTCTAATATTCTGACTCAAAAAAGTTAGTTTATACTCCCCAGGCTTATTTATTTACATACTGATGTTGCCTTCTCTAGAGAATCCTAATTATTAGCCCTGGGTCTATGATGTACAACTGTTCCCTGCAGTGACATCAATGTCCAAGCGTCATACCTCTCTGCAAGTAAAGTAGGGTGAGTGAGTGTTTGGGAAACAGGACTCTCTGATAACAGAGATTATGCAAGTCTTTTCTCCCATCTACTATTTGTCTTTTCCTAACAGCAGTAGCTGCATTCTCTCTTGGAGACAGCTGGAGTTTAATCTTGGATTTTACACCAGAAAATTTGTCAGCACTGGCACAGATATGCATCACAACACACACATTTCCCACAGCACTTTTGCTTTATCCTAATTTTCCCAGAAATAGAATCAAAACTTTACAATTTATAGATCAGAGCTTGTCACAATTAACTTTTGTTATAGCTCACTAAATCTAATATGGATTTTTTAATACATGATGTGCCAGGCAAATGGAAACATATTTGCTATGAAAATTTATAATTGATATTGGTACAGTGTTAAATTATTCTATTAGTCTTGATCTGGTCCTGTTGAAGAGTAAGTCCTAAAACACATCCTTGACAAGTTGTTCAGTAGTCTCCAGGTAATGATTATCAACAGTGACATTTAGCATTCATATTTCCCATATAAGTAGAAGATGATGGAGGAAATATTCAAAGTGTAAGCTGGCCCCGACTTTCTTAAAGTTGTACCAAATTTTGTTCATAAAAATGTTTCTTCAGTGTTTGTGTTTTAGATGCATGCATTGCTTATTGAGGGCCAGATAAATTAAGCATTCTCAGTAATTACAGGTGATATCGAATAAATAACTATATTGTTTAGTTATTTCATGGGACATTTAGAATCACCTTGTTTTAAACTTTCACAGAGGTGAGCCTCTGTATCTTTCGAACCAAAATAAATACATCTTCTAGAGGAAAGCACACCTGGTATGTCAAATTAAATCAATCTTGTGCTGCACCAAAGTAAGAATAAAAGATCCTTGTCTGGGGAGAGAAACAGTCTGAGAAAGATAAGGGAAATCAATAGAAATGGAACTCAGACGATAATTTTCCCTGATTGTTAGGGAACTCCAACTCCTAAATTTCTGAGGTTAGGGAAATAAATACTCTAAATTTTAAGTGTTTTGTTTTGTTTTGTTTTGTTTTCCTGGCATATACTAATCACCATCTCAGAATGTCTGTGTATCACACTTTTCATAGGTAGAGTTTGACTGCTTGTCCTTGTGGAAAAATTACTCAAGAGTTTTTATAAGGCATTGTTTATACAATGATACAATCATTTATTTCAGCTGAGAGGGGAAGAGGGACAGAATGAGAAAGAGACAAAGAGACAGAGAGAGGAGTGGTTAAATAGTTTTTGGAAAATTATAATTAATACCATCTGAAAACACTCTCCACAAAGGCAATGAGAAAGAAAATGTTTTCATTATGGAATAAGCATTGCATCACAATTGCTCGCCACAGGTGGTCTGCTAAGGGATTGCAGAGATAGAAATCTCATTCCTGTCTGTAACTTGGCAGATGCAATCTTTTGTGCCCATCTTCACAAGATAAACAATTACTTATCAAGTAAGAGGACTTGACACCCTTTGTCACTCACAGTCCATCCTCAATTACCTGGTGGTAGGGTCACCATTCATTTTTCTAACTTTTCCAAAAAAGAAATGAAATTCTAAGAGATGCCTGACACCTGGTAGTTTTGCAACTTTGAGAAAGGCCGCTGAAGTAGGCTTCTAGATTCTCAGAGAAACTTTAGAACAGAACCCTCAGCCTCATGACTTTAACATTTGAAAGAAAAGGATCCTGGGGCTTTAAGAAAGAGTTCCTTCTGCCAGGAGGCACGCGTGCATACACAGACAGACAGATAGACGCACACACAGACACACAAAATTTAAATTATTTTGAGAACAATTTATATACATGTCCAAGTGAGAGAAAGTACTTATAAATTTCCTGAATTAGATGCTCTAAGAAAAAAAAGTAACAAGACTTTATTCTATTATTTGTTTAACAAAGAAAATGAGGACTTTTAATTAAAAAAATTAATTATTTATCCTTATAGAGCAGTACAAATCTCTTAGGATCTGTGAAACACAATCAACTATATTTTTTTCTCCTTCCTGCCCTCTTTTCATCCCTCTTTTTTCCTGATTTTGCTTCCTGATAGTATTTCTATTTGCAATTCCTCTATATTTTCTTGTTTTTAATGTATCATTAAAAATATTTTTCTTCCTCAAAATTTGATAATTTTTTTAGATAATGAAAATCTCAAAAGAAAAAGAATAAAAAGTAAATCACATTCTGCATATTATTTTCATAAACTGCCTTTCACAGTTATTGCAGACATTTCTCCAACATATTGTACAAGTTTTTCTTTTCAGTACTCTCATTTGATTAGGAAACTGTAAATTTGATTTAATTGATCAGTAATTATATGAAATTAATAAGGAAATCATATTGAACCTATGTTTTCTGAGATTGAAACATGTATTCTAAAAGCTATTTTTGCACACATTTCACTAGTTCTTTTTCTTTTTCTATCATATTTTGTTATTAAAATATAGCTTCAATTTTTAGATGTAAAATAAGTTTATTACCTATGAATGTAATTTTTGGAAAGAAGTTGATCTAATATTTACTTTGAAATTGTACTATTTAGTTTGAATTGCATTGGTTTGGGGATTTAGCTCAGTGGTATAGCACCTGCCTGGCAGCTGTGAGGTCCTGAGTTTGAGTCTCAGTAACAAAAAAAAAAAAAGGAAAGAAAAAGAAATTACAGTATTATAGACAGCTAAGTTAGGTAGTTGGGCTCTGAGGGCATCAGTGAAGGATGTGAGAACACATCAAAAACTCACAGGAGGCACATCTGAAGGTAAAAGTCACAATGGCCAGATTCACATACTTCCAAAAGAAATTTGAAATTATTAGCACCACCCTTTAAAGATTTCTCATAGAATAGAAAAGTATCTCATTACAGGTGATCCATCCTCTACCAACGACTGAAACTAAGAATACTAAGACTAAGACCAAGACTAAGACTAAGACTAACACTACTGAAACTAAGTACAAGACTAAGACTATAGATTATCGAACAAGGTGACTGATGCCATATGCCCTTGCTGCAATTGTATTAATATTAGCTAAGTGTACCCACCCCTCGGGATTTTGCTCTGTAAATCTTTCTCAGAGAAGTTTCTCAGGAGTTATCCTGTTTTGCATTCCTATTTCACATTTCGATTCCCCAATAAGTTTTTCTACTCTTAACCTCTATTATTTCTTAGAATTCATTCTTCAACTTCAGGGAACACAAACTCAGCATATCTGACATCTAACAGGTTGTGAGTTACATATTTCCCTCTATAGAAAAACCATGATTAATTTAGAATTAATTCTGTCTTGTGATTTTTGATGTATGCATTTTTATTAATCACTACTGCTTTTATACCCTGATTTCTCTATTTTTTTATTGAGTATAATGATTTTCTTCATTGTCTGATTAAAAGAACTACACTGCTACTAAGTGCTGAAGTCTCCTTGTAGCAGTAGATTCTAGGTTCTTTTCACCCTGAACAAAGAGTTGATTAAGACAAGTGCAAAAGGAAGCAAGGTTTTATATTCATTAAAGGTAGGAAAAAAAAACGTGCTCTGCGAAGTGAGTTTAGCCTGACTAAAGTAAAAACAAAGGTGCACTCTGCAGGGTGAAAGCAACAGCTGTGAAAGAACACAGTAGTGCAGAGTTCAATGACCACTGTCTCCCACTCCTCAGGCTGACATCAGGTCTAGGCCGTCCTATCCAAGAGAGCTCAGGTTCTCTCAAGATGACCACATGCAGGGCTTTGGAAGCTGTTGTGCACATATGTCCTGAAACTTTACGATTTACAGGTCATGACCACTTTCCCAGCCAGCCCGCCATGCTATAATCTCCTGTCTCGATACCTGTAGGTAATTTTCTAAGCCTAAAAATCTTTTGGAAGTTTGTTTCCTGAAATATGAATATATGTAAATTGTATTCTCGTGCTTGAATATGAAGAACAATTTTGTGAAGTTTGTGAAGATTGAATTCCTGAGTTTCAGTCTTTTTTGCCCCCAAATCTGTAACATTATTGGTCACAAAATCAGACTTTGAAGAAAAACAAGGGATTAGTATATACTTTTACACTCATACACAATAATTTCAGAGATAGAGGAGTTTTATAAATGTAAACCAGATGTAGAGAAATTGTATTAAATTTATTTTCATTATTTTACATTGCTTTTATTTATTATGACTCTTTTTTTCAATACTGAAGATTCAGCAACTTTGCACTAAGCTATATCCCCAGCACTTTCTATTTTGAGCCAGACTGGCATAAAACTTGTCATCCTCCTATTTTAGCCTCCCAGACATTACAGATTAGAGATGTGCACTGCAAAAACTGAATTATTATAACCTTTGTATTTGTTGAAAAGAATTAGGACAAGACAGTTGTATTTCATTTTTTGTTTTGTTTTGTTGTTATTGTTATTGTCATTTTGGCTCCTTTTAAGATTTTTGAAGTTTCTGGAATTCAGACTTACAATTGGATATGTTGAGGTATCAATCATTTTTGTTCTATTTGCATAATCATCAATGAATATTTTTAACATTCAAAATAATTTTTCTTGTTTTTAATCCTCTATTACTTCTACCTCTAGTAGCATGGATGATCTGGTAGCACGGATATATAATTTTCCCACAATTCAGTAAATAATTTTATTGTTAAGCAAAAGATTTTTTTGATTGTTCATATAGATCCCTTACATAGATCAAACCTTTTTCTGTTGATCCTCTTCGCAGTAGAGAGATGAGGATTATTTGACATTAGGACAAGAGTGTGTAAACAATGATAGATTGACTTAGGTTTCAGGAAAGGAAAAAAGGTAAGATTTAACTTGTCATCATTTGAATTTGTTGTTCCTGCAAAAATATAACCTCAATAGGAAAAGACTGGGGTTTAAGCAAAGGCAACTACGTCACTTGGCTGAGACACCACAGTGAAGAATCATATATTCTTAGTGTAACAAGGAGCCAGCACTTGGCTTGAGTGATGCTCTTTTTGTCCCTATGAAAGCCTCCCTCAGTGAAAATCAGAGACAACAATGCTTTGTATTTGGCCCATCCACCTAAACCAGATGAGGGCAAGAGTCAGAAATCAAGACACCTTTAACTTGGGACGCACATTCTAACGTGATTGGTTTTAACTGGAATTACCTCCTGGTTGTCTTATATTCTGTCTTAGAGAATTACTAAGATCACTTAGGCATGGTTTCTTCTATTTAAAAAATAGGCAAGCTGTCCTTTCATAGATTAAAAGGTACAATTAAGTCACTCTTCTTTCATGATGATCAATTTTTATATAATACATAGTTTAAATAATTTGATTCATCTGACTACAGCCTGCTACCCACCTGTTTTTTTTTTTTTTTAGCATAAATGAAGATTCTACCTGATTTTAATATTCTGTTGTTATCCTAGTAGAACTGTTAGAAAGGCAGAAATTGATACTTTTGCCCAAATTACCATTAAACTGAGACATTTGGCTCAGGATGAATGCCAGTCTCTCTCGCTCTCTTTCTTTCTTTTCTCTTTCTTACTTGCTTTCTTTCTTTTCCCTCTTTCTTTCTTTCTTTCTTTCTTTCTTTCTTTCTTTCTTTCTTTCTTTCTTCTTTCTTTCTTTTTCTCTTTCTTTCTTTTCTTTCTTTCTGTCTCTTTTTTTCTCTCTTTCTCTTTTTTCAAATCTTCCTTTTGAAATTACTTTGTACTGTGGAACACACACACCTGTGATACTTTTACGGAAAGTAAAAGTCAGTAAATAATTTCAACTACCTATTAATATACCCACAAAGTTGAAATTAAACTGACAGCTTATTACCCTATAGGGTTGAGCAACAGAGGACTGAGGAAGGCTAAAGGGCAATCATATTCCCATCCCTGCTGCTGCAAGAGCTTGACCTGGGTGTGGCTAGAGTCTGGTGTTCTTTATTCAATAAAAATGCAGTTAAACAAGTTATCGAGTATAATTAATAATTATGATTTTGCTTATGTATATACTCATTTAAAATCAGGTGTTATCTTCTGTTCATAGTTCTTCTATTATTAACCACCCTTGCACATCTTTTACACTTTTTCCACCAATTCTTTTTCTTTACTAATGACCACTATTTCTGAAAATTGATTACATTTTTGTAGGTTGTGGATACATTCAACCATTTCTTGGCTACTAATTTTTTTTGTGTAGCCTTCCCTACACAAAGGGTTTAAATTTGGCTGCAGCTAAATTTCCTCGTTGTTTCCATTGTGCTACACCCTCCATTTCCTTCACTAAAAAAGTATCTCTTCCTCAAGATCATAGAGTGGATCTCCTATATTCTCTTTAATTGTCATAAAATTATGGTTTTCTTTGAAATTAGACTGTGATTCTACTGCAATTCGTTATTATTTTGTTTGTATAGGAATAGCAACCCCGGTCTATTTTTTATCTAAAGTAAGTCAATTTTTAAAAACATGCTGTATTTGTTCTCTCACAGGTAATATTAATTTGTTCTATAACAAGTATCCATAGAGGCAAGGGTCTGTGTCAGAATTTGATCAAATATCAGTGTTGAGGGATTTTTCCTAACTTGACCCAGTAAGAGTCTTCCTAAAACTAAGTGTGCCATTAAAAAGCTAAACCTGAGGCTTCATCAAAAGACTTGGAACCTGACTCAGACTTTGTCAAGAAGAGCTTGTCATTAACTCTAATTAGGGTCTTGAAATGTGAAACTTAATTCAACATTTTCATGATTGATTCTTTCCATCTGGAAACATTATCATCTATAATGTTTATATTTATACTTCTACATCTAAAGGTTAGTTCAACAAATATATAATATGACTACCATGTTTTCTAGGCATGGTGCATACACTGATAATAAAGAGGTAAATAAACTGTGGGCTTATTTTGTATCAGCAAAAGAAGAAAAACACATTACTATTCCTACTGATTCAGATGTTGGATTGATGCTATGAAGAAATAAGAAAGCAAGATGAATGGATATTCACTGACAAAGGGAAAGAGATAGGGTCTGTAGGGAGTATTTTTTTTAACAATTTGGTGTTTTATCTGAATTTCGAATGAACTCTGACATGACGAAAGTAATTCCACTTTTAGGAGAGAGGAAAATCAAAAATTCTCAGGCAAGAAACAGTCTATCATGATTCAGAGACACAGGGTGAGGGTAAAACTGCCAGGTGAGTGGAGGTGAAAAGCAAGTGGAAAGCGTGAGGACTCACTGGGGGTGAAGGTCAATTCAGATGTTGATTAACTGTCACAGAAGACCACTGGGAAGTTTTGGATGGCATGGGGATATGATGTGTATGTGTATGTATATATAAATATTTACAAATATATATGTAAATGTGAGGATGAGCTTTTGCTGGAAAATAGTTGAGAGTTTAAAAAAATGTAGTTGTAGAAAGTTATTATTATACAAAGGGATGGATTAAATATTACAAGCCAAAATATTTTATTTGTACTAATATTAATAGGCATTTCCTTGCTACATGTAAGCATTACCTAGCACATTTTGTGCCATCAGTTCATTCATTCTTTTACTCACTGATTATATTTTCAAAATATATTGAGGGTCTATTTGCATCTTCTACTTCACTGAATGCTAGAAAATCAGGAGAAAGCAAGAGATAAGATAAACCACAGTTACGCTAACAGTGAAAAGAATTCTGCTAATCCAAAATAATAAAAGATATTGAACAATTACCACAAAAATATTGTTTATTAAATTTTTATCTTTGTCAACTTCTGTTTATTCTCATCATGTTGTTGTTTCATACTGTCATTCAGGATGGACTTTCACTTTTTTCTACTGGCTTTTTGGCCTTTAAAATATCCTGGATTTGTTGTCTTTCTTTCCCATCGCTTGCTTTGTGGGCTTCAATCTGTTTGGCCTGTTCCAGCTGTTTGGGGGACTTGGGAGCATTATTAAAGGGATTTAACTATCTGTTTGCAGTTTATTAGAGACAAAGTGTTAATTCACTTCTTAGCATTTTTAATTAGCTCTAGAAACCTCTAAACGTCTTTGCAGTAATTCCAGCGAAACTTTGGGCTTTGTAATGAGGAGAATCATCTAATCACCACTTCTGACTTTTGGGTCTGATCTATTTCTCATGGAAACTGGAAAAAAAGAATCTATGTTCTATTCTGCTTCCTATAGCAATTTTTGTTAGGTATTTTATTTTTTTGAAACGAATTCCCTTGACAGTGAGGATTATACTACCCCAACAGATGCTTACATCTATCTGATCTTGGAGACTTGGTTTTCTTATAAAAACAGATGATTCAATAAGTCGGCTCTACACAGCTAATTGTTTAAGAGCTTATTCTCTGTGAGTTTCAGCAAAGTGAAATATACACAGTAACAAAGTTATCATCATATTTTAAGTACCTCTAATGTATAATTTGTGTGTGTTTTATTTCAATGCACTTATTTGAATTTACTAAATTGTAAATTTAGGGCATATTCATGATTCTCACACTTATATAAAAAGGATACATGGAAAATGTCTTATTTAATTCATTTATTAATAAGCTTATGGTAATAGGTCACATACAATGACACAAAAAATTAAAAGAGCCAAGAGAAATAATAAGGCAGAAGGAATTCTAAAAAGAATTTTCCAATACATGCAAGAGAAATATTCACAGACCAACTATCAATTACATTCCAGGGGATACAATTAATTGAAGTGTTATGACAAATAATAATTTATACTATTTTATCTGCTTGCTACAATCTATGTCACAAAATACGTTAAGGAAATAAAATGTAAAGATAATTGAAAGTAAGCTAGATAGTATACCCACTAGTCTTATTTATTTTACACATTTCAAAGTCTTAACCTTCTCCACCTTACCTTGTGATTATAGTAACACTTAAAAAATGACTTTTGTTCAAAAACAAGTCTGATTACATTAGATTTGGAATAATAAATCACATAAGTATAGAAAATGTGTTACTTTACTGTTAAATTCCCTAAGTTTGCCTCACATAATCTGGAGTCACCTAGTATTGAAGATTTACTAATTGCATAAAATTATCTTCTATGTGGAAATTTTCATAAGAAATCTGAGACGTGCTATGAAGAGCCTCTATTATCTGATACCCTGAAGGTAGGAATCTAAGCCTGAGACTGTCCACCACACTTTACCTGCTTAGACATTTGAGTGAATTGCTTTCTTCTTGATTTTTTAAGTGACATTAACCAAGTGTCTTTGATGCTTTCTCTCTACCAGAAAATCAATATTCTACAGTCACAGTTTAATGGAGGAGAGGTTTATTGTGCCTCACAATTTCAGTCCATGGTTGACTAGCTCCAAGGCAGAAGCAAAGCGGCAAAGAAGCATCGCATAGTAAAAGTACTCAAGTCATGGCAGCCCAGAAGTAGAGAGAAAGAAGGGAGGAACCACAGTGGGTGAGAAATACACCCTTCCGGGTCATATTCCCAGTGACCCACCTCTTCGGACTCCATCTCTTCCCACCTCCTAATGTGACATATAGACCTTAGTGCCCCCATGACCCAGTCACCTTCCAAAAGCCCTGTACACATGAGCTTTTGGAGGGTGGTTCTTGTCCTAAATCATAACAAGTTACTAGAAAAATACCTTGTAATACCTGATTAAAGTAGTATTATTCTCAAATATGATACTCTAGATCATGGCTGTCAGATTGTCTCTCCACAAATCCCGATAAAAAATACATTTTTCTTGAAATTACTGTATTACATGAAAAGAAAAAAAAATATTTAAGAGCTTTTCAGTTTGGGCAATCAGTGAAATGAGATATGATTGCAAAGTGTTTCATCATAGTGTGTAAAGGCAGAGTCTGTAGTATATAAAAGCAGAGTATAAATTTTCACATGTTGAAGAACAATTTAAGAACAAACAGAAAGGCATCTCTTAAAAATAGAGAAAATAAAGTAAAACAATAAAATGACATCATGAAATTTTAAAAAATTACCAAAATAAAAATTACCCAGTTAATTCATTTAGTCCTGTGTAATTAGCTCATGTTCACCTTGATTTTCAATTATCAAATTCTTGAAACTCTTTCTGGATTTTAACATGTACTGGAAATTCATGCTGAGCATATCAGTACAGTCTGAACAGTGTCTAAAAAATATTGCCTTAGTGTTTTTGCCTTGGACTCTGTTCTCTTAAATACCAGTGAAGTACTGAGTCCATTTGCTTTCTGTGAGGCTCTGCATCTGTGTTCTTTATTAAGAAAGAAGGACTTGTTTGAGGAGGATGTGTAGCAAAATTTAAAATAAAAAAATATTTGTAGATAACAGAAATGTAATGACAATCATTATCACTAAAAATTTTAAAGTTTGGGAAGTCTATTAACACAACAATATGGTTATGCAAGTAACATGAAATGTTTCCTTCCAGTGGAATGCAAAACAAATAATAAACCCATTAAAAAAAAGTAACAAATATTTCTAAAGATGATAATTAAACTGATTGAACTGACACTCAAAGAAGTGAATGTTATATCTTATTTTAATATGTTTTTATACACAAAAAAGCTTCAGATATGATACATAATAATCCTAAGAAATTTATTGCAAGCATATCAATAAAGAAAGTCAGTGGATGAACTTAGATATCTGTATTTATTGAAGTTAAAGAAAATTGGTCACATTAATACTTTCAATAGCAACTAAAATTAAAACTGATAACCTATACTCTGTGTGTGTGTGTGTGTGTGTCCATGTGCAGTACAAGAAATTGAATTTAGGAATTTGCGCATGGTAGGCAATCGCCTTACCACTGAGTTGCATGCCCAACTCCAGGACAATCTGTACTTTTGTTAGGCAATCTCAGCAAATATAAGACTACCAGAATTTTGAATACTGGAAAATTTGACAGCACTATTTCATAAGAATTGCGAGCAAAGCCTCTCCTGAGATGTAAAATATACCATAGAGAACTACAGAATTGCCATATCCTCTGAATACAAGCTGAAAAATACCTGTATCAATAAAATTTCACATAGGAGATTTAACCTAGGAGAGACTATGGCTTTTCTGACTGAATTGCTCCTCCCTTAAATGGTTGTGAACAAATCAAATTATGTCTAGTATCTGTTGTAATAAAGTTAAGGAACAAACCTTTATGATTTTTTAGGAACTCTCAATCAAATTTCAGAGCAATTTTAGTCATAAAGAATTTCCGTAGCCGGGCGTGGTGGTGCACACCTTTAATCCCAGCACTCGGGAGGTTGAGGTAGGCAGAGCATTGTGAGTTCAAGGCTGGCTTGGGCTACACACGAGCACAAGGCAGGCCTGAGCGACATAGTGCGACCCTGCCTCAAAAAACTAGGACTGGGAGCTTGGCTCAGCAGCTTAAGTGCCTGCCCTGGCAGGTGCGAGGTTGTGAGTTCCATCCCTGGTGCCACAAAAAAAAAAAAAAAAAAAAAAAAAAAAAAAAAAAAAAAAAAAAAAAAAAAAAAAAAAAAAAAAAAAAAAAAAAAAAAAAAAAAAAAAGAATTTCCTAAAAAAGTTTTACTTTATTGTTTTTCTGTATTTAAGGTCTGACGATGGTAGGCAAAAAGTTAACATTTGTGAGAAGGGATTTGGATAATTAACATAAAAATCAAGGTCCTTGATAAACTACTAATTTATTTAAAGTAATGAAATATTTAAAAATAAGCATAGCAGATAACTCAAATTTAATGAATCTTGTAGCTTTTAATGTATTACATAACCAAAGCATATTTTTTGATTACTTTTTTCCTCCAATAGTCAAATATGTAAGGAAATCAACATAAAAGACAGAAAAATCTGCTCAAACTTAGAAACTTTGCTGTTTGCTTTGCACAGAGAATACCAACTGAGTATATGTAGGGATGCACCTACATGTCAAAAAACCAGGACACAAAGTTCATCATAACTGATCAGACTATGAGAAAAATCTTAATATATTTTATAGCTTTTCGAACTCAAGTATTATAAAACAAAACAAGTACGATTTACTTCTCAAGTGTTGTCCTTCATTATTTCTTTTTATTTTCTTGATTAATCTTGCTTGTTACTTGAGGGCAGTTCTTAGATTTTGTCTGTCTAATATTTAGTACCACATGAAATCATCATTGCTACTGGTACTATGATTGTTACTTATTGTTATTTTAGGATCCAAAATATCAATTACTAGAAACACAGGCTATGATGATAGCTATTGAGGTGAAATGCACTTGGATGCCTGTGATGCTTTGGTGTTTCACTTACGTTGCAGGTCTAGGGCCAGTGGTCTGATCATAGGTTCAGAGAATATCACTAAGCAGCGTGTCATCTAGGGGGCATCTCCTCCTGATGGTTGCAGCCATGGTTGATTCCCCATGGTTTTGTTTTGAGGTCCTATGTCATTTCCATTGCTTTGTTGGGTTGGGTTTTATTCTCTTTTGTTTTGTTTGATTATGTTAAATGCCATGAATGGAGAAGCTATTTCAAGGATAGCAAGATATATTATGGTAGCCATTTTGAATTTATTACTGGCTTGTTTTGAAGTCCTTTATCACATTCATTGTTTTGTTTTTATTGTTTCTATTCTATTCTGTTCTGTTTGATTTTTACTATGTCCAAAGTTACCTGCAGCTATTTTGAAGACATCAAAAGGCATTATGGTAGCTACTGTTGATTTCATAATGTTTTGAAGACCTGTATCTCATACACTGGTTTGTTTTCATTGGTTTTATTCTGTTGTATACTCTTTAAAATTAAAAATATATGTGTCAATTACCAAAACAACTTAAAATATTAGTTGGGAAATAAAACATTGACTAAAAATCTTTTAATGCAGAAGAAATATTTCATCATGTGAAAGGTACACAAAACTGAAATCATTTGTTTATGCAATAATTTATTTATAACCCATTATTATACTTCTTTGTTAAGTAATAAGAAAATACAAAACACAAAAATTAGTTAAGAGGTTGAGATTTTTTTTAGCTAGATTTACATTTTCAGGTGTGTCATAGTATTAAGTACAATAATAATGTAGGCAAAATAGTACCATGATGCTTGAAATAGTGATATCTTAATAATCATGAGCTAAATATTAGTGTGCAATTATGTAGGTGAAGTCCATGTGCTTGGAACTCTGAGGTTTCCAGAATGCTAGTCTGAGAACAGATTGACATTGACTGTTGTATAAACATTAATAAAAAATAATAAAATAAATAATTACTAACATAAAATTAATTAATGTAAAAGTACTACAAAACACTTTCATATGTATGCCTATTCTGAAAGGAAAGATGTGAGTATAACTCTTTGCAGTATCTCTAATTTCAAGACATGACATAAAACATCGTGTATTCCTCAGAAATGGATTTCATGCAATTTTTCTAAAAAAAACTATAAAGAATGGTCTTTCTATATCAGTTCAGTCAACTACATTGAATCATATCTAAATTGGACAGTTTAAAACAGGTAAATTAGTTTCCTACATAGTAATGGAATTCTATAAAATTATTGCAATTAAATACTAATATATCCCCAGGAAAATTATCTCACTACAAAGCGACTGAACTCACGATTATTAGAACCAGTATGAGTTTGTCATCCTTGAGTCATTGACTATAAATCAATTAAATTGTTCAAAATATATTCAAAGTGACATTGTTTTAAAAAGGAAAATTTGAAATATTCTTCATATTGTAGTTTACTAATAAGATAAATTCCTTAATAAGGACATTTTTAATCAGGACAACAAAACACATCAAATCACTAAAAAGATATCTATTTGATATTATTCATGAGGGAGGATGAAAGAAGTCATTTTCATGTGTTCAAAGAAATTTAAAATTATAGACTGCTCAAAACATGGTACTGTTCTGTACTCTGAATTAAAATGTAGCAAAAGTTATAGCAGAGTGCAAAACAGAAAGAAAACATTCAAATGGGAAGAGGCACAATGGAAGAGGGAAGGGATAATGAAGAAGGGAAAAAGGGCAAAAATGAAAGAAGAAAGATAAAATGAAAAGAAAAATTTGTAAATAAGAAAACGAACAAGTGTAGAAGGGAAGGATTGGGAAAGGAGGAATCGAGATATAGCATGTAGAGGTGTAAATTTCATATGATGAATGTGATTATTAGGCATTTCTAAATTGCACCAAATACAATTAATGAATGATATAAACATGTATGCATCCCGTAATGGGTCATCTATCTTCGTAAAACAAAAAATGCTATATTAAAAGATTAAATAAACACCAATGCGATGACATTAGAGGATTTTAACATAGCAGTTTTGCAAGGAAATAGATCTAATAAACAAAAACTCGATAAAGGAATTTCAGAGCTAAATCGCACTCTTGAACACAGGGACGTAATGGATGTATACAATGTATTCTACTAGGACAACAGAGTAAGTGGCCAGTGGGAACAGAGGCAGGGGTGAAGAAAAGGCAAAGATGAAAAGAGATGAATAAAGATACGCTCTATACAGGAAACTAATAACCCTTGTTTATGTAAACACTATACACCATGACATGAGTAGGGGATAGGGGAATCTGAGAAGAAGCGAAGAGGGACAGAGAAGGAACAGGGTATTTAAAAGAAAGAAAAAACGAAGAAGAAAACAGGACCAGGGATCTAGCTCAGAGGCACAGCACCTGCCTGGTAAGCACAAGGTCATGAGCTCGATTTCCGGTACAAAAAAAAAAAAAATATATATATATATATATATATATGAATAAATTAATATTAAAAAATTAAAATAAAAACTTTAAAAGCTGTAACATGTACATGTAACCACTCCTCATGATCACTGAGAATTGCATGAATTGTAAACTTCTACTAATAAAATTAAAAAAATAAGAAAAAAAGATGTAACGATATGGAAGGAAACAATTTCCTCTGCTCAGACTATATGATAAGCTAGACGTTTAATGAATAAAGCAGAATACTTGAATCTTTTCACCTTATGATTTCGTTTTTTACATTTATAAATGGTACATGTAGCTATTTTATTTAACAAGCATCTTAAGAAGAAAGAAACCTGATTTTTTCTTCTTTTTTTTGTAATAAATAATCCTTTTGAAATCAGCCCTGTTGTATGCTTTTTAGTTTCCTGCTCGATTGCAAGTTACTTTTTAAAACCTGAGACAATTCTATAATGTAGTTAGATGTGTTCCTTGTTATTACTGACTCTCTTCCAAGATATTCAGCAAACCAATTGAATAACCCTAAATACTTTCACTTCTTGAAACTTGAGTTTCCTTTCTATAAAAGCAAAATGATAATTGTGATAGTTAAGTAGCAAATTTGCTACAAACATTAAATAAATTCTGTGCTTAAGACTTTAAGCTCACATTCTGCCAAGTGTAAGTAATTAATAAATATTACTGTTAAGTGTTGCTCTTTGTGTTTAACAAATAGGTAACGTAGAATTACTTTCAGTTTTCTAGTTGTTTCTTAAACACACATGATCAGTTTGTACAAACACAAGTACCTCATGTAAAATAATTTTTCCTAGGAGCTCAGAGTTCCATTTTGGGGATCACTGTCAAAGTTCAAATCATAATTGATGGTTGGGGAAAACGTAAAGTTTATTAACAGCTATTTTAATATCTTTTGAGCACATTACTTTAATATGTTATTTTAACTTTTCAATATTGGTTCAGAAATTGTGTTTCTATAAAAACCTAATCAGTTGTCTTCATTGACTTGTTTAGATTTTTTGAACACATAGCAAATTAACTTGCTAAATTTACATGCAGTAGTTTGCTGAGTTGTCAATTAAGACAAAAATCATAAACACAATCTTTCATCGTTTAACTTAAAGAATTACAAACATAAAACAGGAAACAATGTTGAGAAGAATCTCCTAAAACTTTTGGAGAGACACAGATCAGTGTTCGTCTGGTATCATCACATGTCTTAGGTCACACTTGCAGACGTGCTGGAGTAGAGATGGAATATCTCTAAATTCTACATAAGACATCTCCTTATGTGTATAAGCCCATCGATTCATATTTAAATTTAAACTTTCCATCTGAGCAAGGGATGATACAATATTTGGCGATTGATTTGTAAACTAATTTACCTTTAATTTTTCATTTATGAAAAAATGACCAGTCTTAGGCATGTCTTAGAATAAAAGCATATTCTCTCTCTCACTGAATTTTACACAAGTGTAAAGACAAACTAGAAACTAGATGCCTAGCATTCTGTGAAAAATATGAGAGTATCATCATATGAGACTGGAAGTTATAAGGATACATCTATTTTCTTCATGTAGGTAGACAATAACAAGTATGCAACATTAATTTAGGAATGACTGATATTTAATTAGACACATGTATAATTTCTGTGAATAATGTCACACCTACAATGTGAGCTGCTGGTATTCAAATATGAACTATATAATTGCTAAGAAAATTCCCCAGCATCTCTTCAAACTGAATCTCTCCCGTCTTTCCCACTGTCCCATAGTTCGGCCTCATTATTTTTTATCTGTATTATTACAAGCACCTCCTAAATGTCATTTCTTTCCTATCATCAATTATATTCCTCCTCCTTATAGTCTCTGGAGTGTTTTTTTCTTAAGCACAAATTCAGCATCATTACTTCTTTTCTTAAAATTCTCCAGGGACTCCCACAGCCTACAAGATTAAACTCTAGATTTTTTGTCATGTTTCACAAACCCTGGCTCTCACAGAAACCCTAACTGATCATTTTCTGACCTCATTACACAGGATTCTGGAAATTATTTAATTACTCTCCTTTTTTGGAAAGTGGTTGGCTCTTTTGCTCTGCTTTGCTTTTGTTTTTGTATTTTATCATCACACTTGCTTCATCCATTGTGTGGAATGCCCTTTTCATCTAAGTGTTACCAAGGAAAAACCCTAAATAAACCCTCTAACTTCGCTCCCTTAGTTGACTTAAAAATCGCTAATTTTGGAAGTCACAGAACTGGATCACACATTATTAGTCTTCCACTAGTTTGCTCTCCGTGAATTCTCTGATGCTACACAGCAGGTTAAAAATTGCTCTCCAGTGAAGGCTTCCTCCCCACCGTTCACTGCGAAGTTGCTTTTCTCTATCTTCCCCTGTCCTCTGGGGAAAAACATCCATTTGCTATCTTCCGCTATTCTCCAAGGAAAAGATTCCATTTACATCCTAATAACTAACTACAGAATTAACTATTCTTGGGAGAGGAACTAAAAAAACATGAATCATAAGACTTTCTAATCTGCAATTTTTCTTTAGAATTACAGTACCCAGATTTTTCAGTAACCTGTGGATATCAGGGGACTAGTGTGTCTGACCAGCAGACCACTCAAAAGTATAACTACTCTGGATTTGGAACTATGTGTGTGTTTGCCTATCTGATATGCCTTCCCCCAATTTTCTAAATAAACTTTGCCTTTACAGCCCCAAAGCATGGTGCATTTCATCAGTGAAAGTGTCCATTTTCTTCCTCTCACTGCCTTTCTTGCTGCTCTTTCCTTGTCACAACAACTATCCTTGAGTCACTGGCCTTTTTGAGTGGTGAGCAGAGAATGTGGGTTCATGGTTACACAAGCCCTCCAGACTCAACCCACAATAACAACACCTCTCCCTTATTTCCAGCTTTTCAATTCCCTTAGGGTTACTTTTCCTTTTATCGTTCTTATCACACATATTGCATGTACTTGCTTAGTTACCTTTTTATCTTTTTGTTTTGCTTGAACATCTTGCTATTTGAAGCTTTAATTTGAATTTAAGGTTTTTATTTGTTTAGTTTGACATTAACAAAGTGACGAATGAATGCATAAGACTTGAAAAAATGGGTTTAAACAACAAAATCAAAATAATTACTATGTGCCAGCGTTTTTCTTCCTCCAGGTTTGAACAAACTAGCACACACTAGTTAGGACTGATTAAATTCAGGAAAGAAATGCATTTCAGTATTTCTGGAGCTTATGTGACAGGAACTTCCTTATTATCTCAGTTTTAGATGGGTGGTAATGATCAAGTCATGGATTTCCTTTTATATGAATATGTGATTTGGGAGCTAGAAGTTCCTAATTTTGTGGCTCTGCCATCCCTGAGGAAAATTATTTGCATGAAGATGGTGGAAGTAGAATGATGTGGAAACACTGTATGTTAAGTTTAATAGGCAAGAAATTGTTTTATATTATCACAAACCACATTCCTTTGGAAAAAGCTCAATATAGCCATACCTAATTATAAACAAGGGTAAGAAAATCTTAGCAATGTGCCAAAGGATTGGAAGTGGATTTCACTGGGTGGCACAGCTATATCTCACAAAAAAACCAGCAGATAGTGACCATATGCATTGCTTCTCTATGAATTTCCTTTCTTTAATATGTGTATATAATAAGAAAGAACTTCCATCCTCGCTTGGAGGCCAGGATTTTCCGAATGATTTCTATTTTATTTTTCTGATCCTATTGAAAACTTTCTATTTCTTTTATGCTTGAGCCCCTATAAACTTTCAAATTTCCATGGCAACAAACAAGAAAATATACCCATAAAATCCAGAATTCCTTTTCTCTCATAAATCAATCCGGCTTAATCAACTTGTCCTCCTAAGATGAGTGTGCAATTCTGAATCTTTTTCTACTTCAGAACTCTGAATGATCACAGTGAAATTGCTCTTAGCATATCAGTTATTGTAGCAGTCTTTTTACAGTTTTTGCAATTTCTTGAGAATTTATAAAAGGGATTTGAATTAGAAGGGAAATTTGCTTGATAATTCAATGTACTGGCTATGAGATTGTCACTGTCTACAGTTCTTCCACTTCTGAGACACATAATGAGCTTCATGAGAAAGTCAGATGCTTCAGGCAGGTTGCTCAGTGAGCAAGCTCATCTAAGCTTTTCTCTTTGTCTCAAAAGGACAGACTTAAATGGGCAACTTGGTATTCATCTGAACGGTCTGCCTGTATGTTTTAAAGTTCTCATCTCTGAATTTAGCAGTCTTGCTTTTGCATTGCCTTTACTGTTTGCAGGGAACAGGGGACATAATGGATAAAATTAAAAATGTTGAATGCCAGTGCAACATTCCCCAGTACAGACTTCTGCAGCACTACTATTGGAAGGGTGTAACATCTCAGCAAAACATATCGTGCAAGAAATAGAAAATAACCAAGGAATGAAGGAAACATAGACGAAATATTAAAATAACAAAATCATTGGGGGCACTTTCCTTAAAATTGTTTCTAGCAGGCAAGGAAGAGTCATGATCTGTCAGTGCATCATGACATTCAGAGAAATTATTTAGACAATATAGGCCAGATATTTCCTTCTGTATCATCTAATTCAATAATATTTTGAACTGCTGTAGCTTCAGGACAGGATTATCATCGACACCTTTACAGTTTTGATCATCAGCATTAACTGTGCTATTTTGATATGTCCTTTAATATAGCACCAGAGAGAAGAGTGTCCTATCAAAAATGTAAAAGCAGGTTTTATATTCTTTATGTAGAAAATGCATCTTAGAGAAATAGTATATATTATTAAACAAACTCTTTTTTTGAAACAGGAGACAAAACAGAACCTGAATTATAGTCATGAATGGCCTCACAAACACATGGAAAACTTTTATTTTCTGTTGTGTCTCTCTGTGCTATTTCTATCACACTCCTGTTCTTCTTTCATTACACTTCAAAGTGTTTGTGTATGTGCATATGTGTACACGTCCATAGCAGAATATCAAAGGGAGGAAAACTCCTGCACTTGGTAATAATTTTCTATTAATTTAAACATTTAATTTTGGTATAGAATATGTTATGATACAGTGGCTTAAATTTTATGACCCTTTTCCTAAGATTTTTATGCCTTTAAAAAAAATTTATGTATTACCTGTTGATTTCTTTTTCTCTCTTGCTGATTACTCATATTCCTGTCAGTTTCATTGACCTGAGAATGAACTAGGTGTAATTTTTACGTCTTGGACAAAATAACCAATTGGTTCAATTATCATGGATCTCACATGTTCTTTTGTTGATGTTGTCAATTGTCTCTAATAATTTGTTCACGTGGTAGAGACAAAATATGATTTCATAAGTTCATTTCAGAATGAGAAATGAATTTGAAAGATGTTTGTGTGTAAAAGTCCATGATTACATTTCTATGCTGTTTTATCTATTATAGAAAACAATTACCTAATACTAGGAATTCTTATCTTGAATTTAATATCTGAAATAATTCCTTTTATTACTCAACGTCATTTTTGTAATAAATCTTACAGTGTATTATGGTAAGTCATTTATGAAGTTTAGAACTAATTTTATGATTTCAATGTTTTAGTACAAGACTTTTAACAATGTTAGATATAACCAACTTCTCCCTTAGAGATGTAAAAACTGTTGAAAAAGAGAACTCATTTTTCTTTATTTGGTGTATAAGTCAGTATTATATTTTTGGGATATTCTAAAGAAATATTAAACAATCATTTTAAAATAAAAATATATAAGAATATGTAAAAATGTAAATAAATTATTTTTATTTATTATTAAGAAATAATGATATACTTTTTAAACAAATGTGCAATGAAGAAAGTATGCTAAAGGACAGTGTAGCCTTACACATTCCTATACTATAGTACACACAGACTAGATTTAGAGTTTCAGAGTGTATGTGATGTGTGTGAGGGTAAATTACATGATCTATGTGTGAATGTGATGAGTGGACTGTGTGCCTTTTTCATGTGTATGAATATGCATATAGACATGGCATAGCTGTGTATATGGCTGTAGAGCTCATGTGCATTTTACATATGTGTATATGCATAGTGTTTATATATGTTTATGGTTGATACATTGTGTCAATTTGAGAAATTTAGAAGTTTGACTGAGAGACTCAGCAAGGAACTAGGGTTCTTGCTTTGTAAATATCCTCATCCTGTGCAAGAGGAGGGCACAGAGATTTTGTAAATGCTACACCCACCCTGGTGGGGGGGTGGCCTATGTATAATATAAGGTAGGAGAAGAGGCATGTTTTTCTCCCTTTTTCTCTGGCTACTGTCTTGAAGTGTTGCCCCTGTGGCATGCCACCCTGCCTCAGAACCAGCTGATTATGAACTGAAATCTCTACAAACAGTGAGTTATATAAATCTTTCCTTCCTAATTTTGGATGCCAGGTATTTTGTCTCAGCAACAAGGGAAAAGTAACCAAGACAGAATTTGGTACCAGAAATGGGGTCATTGCTGTGATTATATGTGACTATGTGGTTCAAGAGCCTTTGGAAATGGCTTGTGGGAAGAGTTTGGAAAGGTTCAGAGATGTCACCTGGATGCATAAAGCTGGAAGAGCTTAAGCTGTTTTGTAGGGGAGATTCTGCTCAGAGCTCGGGAGACCAGAAGTCTGATAGAAATCCTGCCAGTAGAGACCAGGCTTAGGAGGTTTCTGCTGGGAAGAAGGACTGCATTGGTTGTTGGACTCCACACAGTGTGTGTTATGGCTTGGCAGAAAGTTTGTCTGCGTTTTGTTCATGCTCAGAGATTTTGCCTGAGACTGAGATTAAGGGCAATGGACTGATTAACCTGTCAAAGGAAATTTCAGGCAGTCTAATGTTGAGGCGGTGCCATGCCTATCATTGGGGGCTTTTAGAAATATTTATGTTGTGAATCAAGAGCAAAGAGACCAGCAGGTTGATTTAAAACATGGTGAGTTTGTCTGGAAAGGAAGCTCCAGTAAAACTGTAGACTGTAAATATAGAGCTATGATCTCAATTGCTAAGAAGGAATAGAAAAATAAAAGCAATCACCTGCAGGCATTATGGGAAGAGGCAACTGGTCCCCACACTGCAGCCTCCAAACTGCAGAAGTGTAAGACTTTGCTTGGAGGACAAAGCCTCAGAACACCAGGTTCCAGAATGGAGACAGCATAGAGAATCTGCTCCTCATAATCAAGTTCAGAGTGCCCAGCAATCTAGGCACTCAACCTGTACAGCTAAGAGAGAGGAGAGCAAGCTATTGTTCCAGCTAGCAGCAGACCTCGGCATCATCCATGTGGTGCTGGTTTAGGTGCATACAGAATGCAAGGGTTCTGAGATTAAAAAGCTTCCACCCAAATTTCAGAAGGCCTGGGAGGCCAAGCAGTGTGCCCCTCAGAGGGCAATGTGTAAAGTTGTGAGTGTGAAGCCAAAGGTGCAGTGGAGACCCCAGAAGTTTGGAAAAGCCAGGAACGTGGATCATCTAAGGAAACCTGCAATGAGGGAGCAAAGACAGCCCAAGAGAGAAGCCATGAGATTGGTAACCACCAGAACTGCCATAGGAGTGGAGTCACAAAAGCCCTTTGTAGCTCACAATTTGCTATATATTGCCTTAAATGTTTCACATGGAACTACAGGACTTAATGTTTGCCCTTCTGGATTTTGGACTTGCTTTGTACCCAATCCTTTGTACCCTCCTGTTTGTAACTTTTTGAATGGAAATATTTATTTTGTGCCTTTGCATGTTAGAAGTGTTTAACTTTGTTTTCATGTGTATAGAGGTATGCAACTAAGTTTTTGCCATCCACCTTAGAAGAGATTTGGGACTTGAACTTTTCAGCAATGCTGAAACTGTTAGGACTTTGGCAACTCTTACAGATGGACTAAATGCCTTTTACATAAAGGGATGTACAGGAGTCTTTGGGGGCCCAAGGGCATATTGTTATGTTTCTAATGCAATATAATGTTGATAGTTCTTAAAGATTGTTAAGTTGTAAAATGTTAAGAACAAGCATGCCTTTGTATCTGGAGGCTGATTTAAAGGCATATGTTTGGTTGCCAAGTTGTCAAGGGGTGGATTGTTATGGTTGAAACATTGTGTCAATTTGAGAAGTTCAGTAGTTTAACTGAGAGACTCAGCAGGGAGCCAGGGTTCTTACTTTATAAATATCCACATCGTGTGCAAGAGGAGGACACAGAGATTTTGGGAATGCTACACCCACCCTGGAGGTGGGGTGACCTATGTATAATATAAGGGAGGAGAAAATGCTTGTTTTTCATGTCACACTAGTTTCAAAAATAAACATGAATAAGTAAGTTACATAATGTTTTGGGCAACTGAGTTAGTGAAATAACTAGGCTTAAAGTAACAGCAGATTGAATATTACAATGAGCTAATTAGTAGTAAGAGGAAATAACAGCGGTGCAGTGACACCTTTCGTAAAAGTTTTTTTCCTGAAAAAAAATCAAATAAAAAATGATCTATCAAAAATAATTTAAGTTAGAAAATATGCTATTCGTGCAGTCTTGTCCTAGGTGCCTTTAAACTGATTATAATTTTTCCAATCTTTTTGATGCACAGTACTTCCACTTACCAATATAAAAAAAAAAAAAAACAAGAAAAAACTGAATACTTAAAATTTGGGGTATAACATGATCATTGCCTTAAAAGATATTAAAGTGATAATTATTAAAGTGTTTTTAAAAATCCACATATCACACACACACACACACACACACACACACACACAGAAACTTTTACATTTGTTGGGAAGAAAAGTTCACATCCAGGATCTAATTTTGATTTTTGCTGGAGTTAACCAGGGCTGTTAGTTGCAGACACAAATTTATATATTTAGCAGATGAAGAAATAGAAAAAGCAAGTAAATATATGAAGAAAATGCTTCACAGCACTAGTCATTTAAGAAATGCAAATTAAAAAAACACTGAGATTCCCTCACAGAATCCAGAAAAAATGACTATCTTCAAGAAATAAATTTTTTAAAAAATTCTGGTAAGAATATGGGGAAACAGGAACTCTTCCCCATTGCTTGTTAAAGTGCAAACTGGCACAACCATGATAGAAATCATTACAGAGGTACCTCAAAAAACTAACAGTAGAGGTTTCATTTGACCAGCTATTCCCCTTCTAGGTATCTTTCTGAAGGAGTTAAATGCATCATACCACAGTATATATGTATATCTGTGTTTATAGAGGCACAATTATAATAGCTGAATTTTGGAAACAGTCTATGTACCCATCAACAGATGAATGGATAAAGAAAATGTGGCATGTGTACACAATGGCGTGCTACTTTGCTATGAAGAAGGATAAACTTGAGTCATTTGTAGGAAAACGGATGAACCTTGAGACTCAAATGCTAAGCGAAATAAGTCAGACACACAAGCAAAGATATTACTTTGCTTCTCTTGGGTGAGAAATCCAAAGAGTAAATAAGGAGCATATATATATATATATGTATATATATATATATATATATATATATACATACATATGTATATATATATATGGTAAACTGTATGTGTGTGTATATATATATATACATATATATATATAGTGTACTAATAAAAATAAAGTTAAAAAATTTAAGAATGAATTGTTCTGCAGGAGATATGCAGATGTGTATGAAGTACCACTCTAACGTCATGTCTTAACTCTTTCAGGAAGATGCCTAGAAGGGGACACTATTTGGATCAAATGGAATTTCTAATTTTAGTTTTTGAAGAAACTTCTAACTGATTCCATACTCTTTGTGTTAGTTTTACATTCCTGCTAGCAATGTAGAAATGTTCCTTTTTTCCCCACATTCTTACAGACATTTGTTATTATTTGATTTCTTGATGCTTTTTAATATTGAGAAAATATTTCCTATTGGTATTCCCAAACTTTAACATCTCAAGTAAAAATTAAGTCCTGTTTACCACAACTCCCATCTTGGAACTCAGCATTAGATACGTTCACTATTTACCTCTCATTTTTCACTGCAGTTAGACATATCTATATGATTAGAATCAGTAAGGGCTTTCTTAATAAAAGCCCTGTGTCAATCAGGGCCAAAGACTTCTGGGAGACTATCTTGCTCTCTTTTCCTTTTCTGCCAAGACTAAAGAAATTACAAATTCCAAATAGCATAATTAGGGAGTGGAAGAAATTTTGTTATTCTAAATTGTTGAGGGTCTTCAGAGAGATCAGTTGTTCTTGAGAGTTGCTTAGAAGTTCCACAAACTATGCATAAACTACAAATAAACTTATACTCTATTAATTACTTATGACTGAGTGACTGTTTGCTAATTCAGTGTATCTGTTTCATTATCTTAGTGAATAAATGTTCTACTTTCAAAATCTCAAATAGCAAGGCCTTTTCTAGACATTTCAAGGCATTTGTTTAGGATTTCCCACACTTTCTATAGCATTTTATATTTTTGGATTTTTCCAGTTTATTCTAACCATATCTGGTGCTGTAGGAATCCTTGAAAGCAGATGCTGTGATTTCTGCCCTTTGGCCAACATTGAGAATGTGTTTCTCAATAGATTGACATACGCATGCACACACACACACACACATGCACACACACACGTACATGCATGCACATGGACACATGCCCATGCTTTTGGTCTGGGTTTGCTGATCAAAAGCACTCCCAATGCCTGTGGCTTACACAGAAACTTTGAGCTGATACCTCTTTCTTTGGCTACAGCAAAAATGGGACAGGAAGGGAAATGGAGCCAGGCAGCTCACTAGGCTGATGTCTTATATTCAGCGAGTTCGTAATTTAAACCCAAAGTAATGAAAAGAAGCAATGTTGATCACTTTGTTCATATTACTAATAAGCATAGGCATTAGGTGATTTGTCTAGGCAACAATTACTCATTTAAATGAGAAGAATAGCTACCTTCCACCTGTCCCCATTATCACTTGAGAAATATTTTATAACAATACAAGACACTTAACAGAAAGTAGTGAGATACGTATTTCTCACATAGGAAGGTGATCAAGAGATGTAGGGAGAAGGGAAAAAGCAGGGAGAAAAGGAATTAAAAAGGAATTAAGAAATGTTATGCATCTGAATGTCCTCCAAGCAAGAATTGTAAACATTATATACTACAAACATGTACTAATAAAAAATCATACAGATAATTTTCTGGGTCCTTCTTACTTGTGCCGGGGACCAGCGTAAGTATTTACAAAATTTTTCTTAAGGTTGTTTTTGTGTGATCTCAGAGTATCACATATGTACAGAACATTGTCACTCAATTCCTTCAGCTGTGGTGTGGAGCTGCGACAGTAATTTGCTATGTCATTAGCATCTCTCATGGCTCCATTAGTAAAAATAATACTCTTTTAGCTGCTAGTCTGATGAACAGTTGAATCCTGCATTCTATAGTTTGGAAAGGGTGAAATAATTGGCCCTGCCATATCTATAATTCATTTGGTTTTTTGGAACTTGAAATATAATTATGAATCCCAGGATATCACATTAATTTGGTGGTCACAACTTCCAGGGGCTTGGCTCCCAATCAAATCAATGAGGATAATCTTTCACTTGTCACTGCAGGCAATTTCAGAGACCTCAGCTGACTGGCCCCACTGGGAAGCAGCCCTACGTCCACCAAAGTTGGGGCTCATTCAGCTCACTGCAATCTCTGAGGGAGTCGTAGCCAAGGGGAGCCTGCCGCACTGCACAACTGATGTGCTCATGAATTCCTATCTCCAGAACCGTGGTTCCAAGGCCTCTTTTACTTGGAAAATGGGATCACCTTTCATTTAACATGCCAGTACTTTTTATTTGAGGATCTTGGTGAAGACACCTGTCTTATCTTTGACTCAGTACTTTTGCACTCCTAGTTCTCTCACCTCAATCTCCTTAGTCCCTCAGCGATGTAAAGCAGCAGAATTTTGTACAGGTCTCCTCCGTGATGACCATTTTCAAACTTCACTGCATATCATCTGAGTAACTCTTGCTTGTTGTTATCCTGTGGCCCAAAATGAAGCACTCAGGATATGTTGCTTTTATTTTCTTTGCCACTTCTCTGCACCATCACAGTAAGTAAATAAAAGGTTGGCTGTTGCATTTATCTTACGTAACTTTCACAATTGATCACCTAGACACCTGGCAGCTCAAAAAAATTTTTCAGAAGATGTTTTCTTCTAATCAGTTTTCTTTGTTGATGCAACAGTGGTCATCTGGTTATGCTTGGGAAGAGAAGAGCTGAATACTCTAGCTTTTCACTGTTCCTTTATTCTTTCTCTTACTGTTATGTGTCCTAAAACAATAACAAAAACAAATTAAAAAGCCATATATTCCTCATTTAAAAGACTCCAAATTCTTTATGAAAGCATTGCAAATAGCTAAACCATCCCAAATAAGTGAATGATCCAGAGCAAAGAATTCAATACAAACAATCCTCAAATTTTGAATTTTGATCTTTTATCCTGCTAGCAATACAAACTATGAGATTCAAATTGTGGAAAGTAGTGGTGAATCATATCTCCAGTCAGCCACATAGCAACATGATTGCGAGGCTAAACGAGTATTGCACTCTAGAGTGCACGGCTTTCAACAAAGTATATGAGATATTCAATACTTTACTTCAAAATAGGCTTTGCATGATATTATTTTGCCCAACTAGAGTCTAATGTAATTGTTCTGAGCACATATAAAATAGGGCCAGATAAGCTATGTTGTTAGGTGTATTAACATGTTCAACTGAGAATATTTTCATTTGGTGATGAGTTCAACCCCACCATAAACTGAATATCTGTATAAACACCTCTGCATGTCAATCAATTTTGCTACTCTTTCAGGGAATTTTAAGTTTGGTATCTATTGGAAATTCACTGGTGTCTGCCGTTTCTTCGCTAACTTCATTGGTTAGCTATTTGAATTTTTGAAATTGTCTGGGCAGAAATGTCTATCACATCTAGTTAAAATTACCTCAGTATTTTTCAGAATAGCTATATAGTTTAAAGAAATATAAAACTGTTAAAAAATCTATTGCAACCACAAATATACTAGATTGGCTTTTGATCAAAGTTAAGAGAGGCTCTTGGATGTAGCAAGGTGAAGTTCAAATGCATGTTTCCAAGCATGTTTTGCTGTTGCCATGGTAGTAATGCCAGTTACATAGTTTGTACTCAAGTAACATGTACAAATTCAATGACTTAAAGGAAGAAATGGACACATATTAAAACCAGGATAATACAAATATTCTTCTGAGAAGAGTTTTATTCTTCTTAAAAGAGTACTAAATAATACTAAAGTAAAAACACCATCTCCATACCAAACAATAGTATTTATAGAGTTTATATTCAAAAGATACATAATGAGCCATTATTTAATATAAAATACTGTTTGTAAAGCAGATTCATAAAAGTCAATACAGTATGATCAAGGGATGTATGAAAATTTATATTAATGGTCTAAGTTGTACTGTCTATCATAATGTTTTTGAAGCAATAAGATTACCAATGGTAGAAAAATGCTAAAATTTCTCCCATAGAGACATATTGAAACAGACTATTTTATAACTTTTCAAAGTTATGTATTAAAAAGGAAACATCATACCAAGAAGGAAAAAATTTCGAGATTAATATCATCAAAAAACTAAAGTGATCTTTAAAACTGGAGATTTCCTGTTACCTGTTTGTTTCTTTGCTGTAACAATCTTTTTGTCTATATTATTCTGAGTAACTACTCTGAAGATAATACAGACTGTATTAACTGTTGTTATTTTTCAATATTTCGCTATGAAATTTTGCTTTATTTTTTGATAAACATAATTTGGTGATTAATAAATTTACAAATACAATTTAGAGTTAAAATTTTTATTAGAGGAGAAATCCAAAATTTCTAGCTCTTGGTATGTGGACATTTCTATGGCATATGATTTCCTTTCTCCAAGCAATCAGTAAGAAGAATCAAACACAATTTATATTTACATGTTAAGTACTGCCATATATAAACAAAGTTACTCCTAGATAATTTACTAACATATTATCTAGAAAATTAAATGGACTTTCATAAGTGCTGAATAGTGTTTTACTATTTAAATAAAAATGTGTCTTTGTAATTATTTTGTGGTGCCCTTAAAAACTTTTTGTACAATTTTTTAATGGAAAACACTAGTTTAGGTTTCTGTAGACTACCCATAGCTGTAACCATATATAAAACCTTTAGTAAAATTCAATTTTAATTTACTTTAAGAAATCCTATATTTGTTTCTCTTCAAGAGTAGTTTCAGAAGATTTCATTCTCACTCAAAAACATCAAAATTAATCATGAACTTTTATGTGGATCTGTAAGTCTACCACTGTAGTAATCACTATTGTTTTTTTTTTTTTTGTATTGTTTTGTTTTGTTTTGTTTTTAAGTTACAAATAGGGCGAGCGAACCTCCTCAATCTGGTGACACGTTCCC
>RJWM01021613.1:0-34923 GCA_004363535.1 Dasyprocta punctata
TTATTTCTACAGAAATGAAAGTCAAATAATGAAGTTGGCAAGGACAAGGTAAAAAAAAACACAAAAGGATAGAAAATGCCTTTATAATTACATATCATATTGAATTATATTGAATAGGAAAAAATGCTCAGTTCTAGTCAGACAATGGTAATTATTTCAAATGCACAGTGTATGGGTAATTTGTGAAGATGAGCTAATCGCTTAATAATATATAAACAGTGGGCTAATTTTCCAATTTCCATAAAAAAGTGTACATCCTTATTCCTCATGAAGCCTTGAAAATTATTTATAGTCTTTAGTAATAACTTAAAAGCGAATCTTGATTTCATAGTGTTTTATCCTTGCTGAAGTTTTTGATAAAACTTAATAAATTTTTGGACTGATCACATTGGATAACCATTGATATTTCCTTTGCATTGTGTGAAGAAAAATTAGAATAGTATTTTAGTTTTACACAATTATGAAAATTATACTTGAAAGATATATTGAAAATCTATGACTTCAAAACAGCTTCCTAAAACAGAATTTATCTCTCACTGAACCAAGTATACTACTTTACTGTATGGAGAGGTTGAAAGTAGTATGTTGTGAAGGGATGTTACATGACTCTGAAGGAAAAGAGAGTTTATACTGTTTTATTTTTTATTTATTTATTTATTTATTTTTGCAGCACCGGGGATTGAACTCACAGCCTTGTGCCTGTCAGGCAGGTGCTTAAGTCACTGAGCCAAACTCCCGGCCCTTTGTGTTTTCTTTAAAAATGAACTCATCCATACTTATGAGGGTTATCTTTAGTATAGCAGAACTTTGCATTGATTCACCATGAGGGACGAAGCAGTGTAGTGTTAAGAATAACTCCCTGATGAATTTTCTATTTGTGAGGAGAACCCAGTATCATATAAAACAAAGACTTATTCCCACTGTACATCTCTTTGCAGAGATTCTACAACCTTAAAAATGCATAGAATTGACCCTAGGACTAGTTTTCAGCACTGTTAATGTTACTCCCTTCAAAGTGCTGGTAACTGTCTCTTCTTCTGGTTAGCAGCAGATGAAGATGGTGCCCTACCCATATCCTTCCGCACGCTCCGGTGACCCAATGGAGCTTTGGTGGAAAGTACCCCTCGAACACACACGCACGCACACACATGCGCACGCACACACACACATCTATGGCATCCCCGTAGAGCAGGTGTGCCTCTGTCTTAGAAAAATTAATCTGACCCTCAATGGGGACAGGAAAGGAATGCAGGGACTATAATTCTCTAGAAGCAACTCTCACCAGTGAAAAGTTGAAACTGGTGAATAAAATCCAGCTCCCAGTATTTTGGATTCTGGAATTCTGAAGTGTACTGTATGTAGTCTCTTAGAAAACACTCAGTGGAATGAGACGGAGCTTTAGTTTCTCATAGTGCTGATGTGTCACTCACATGCACGCACTTTCTGGATCTCTTTTCTCCCATCCCTCATTTCCCTTAGAGTGCTTCTTGGGATCTCTATCCAGATCAACTCCTAGCACCCTGATTCTTATCTTGATATAAAAGCTATGATTTCATTTTTTAAAGCTTTCTATGTTATTACTTTTCTGAAAACCAGGTTCATCGTGAAGAAACAAGTCTGTGATGACAAATCACATTTATGAAGAGATGGAACTTTCTGTCTCTGCATTCTTACGTGGACATACGTTGTTCTAGTGGCTGTGTCTTTGGTACCTGTAAGGCTGCCATGATCCAAAGTCTCCTCTTACAGCCCAGGCGTGAATATACAGCCGGATATGATTTCTAAAGACAAAAACGAAATGTCTTCCTTAGACTATGGCTTCTGGTGGGTTACAATGCCTGTTGCCTAGTAGTTATACTTTCCTTTGACTTGTTTTTATGAATATTTTAAAGAGTTACTTGGGGAAATGAGACCTGGATTATTGAAAATCATTGATTTTTTTAAATCTTACTGTTTTCACCCTTATTTATCCTTCTTCTGAGTCTACCTCCAACGTTCCAACTTACATAAAATCAGAAGTTTCTTCTCTTTTGTTTACTTCTCTATCATTAATGCTACAATACTAACAAAGTATCTTGCGAATCTTACATAAATAAATTTGAGTGCTTTAATTGGATCAATTCAGTTATTTGGTAGCCCAATAAACTTAGGCAAGTTGATTAACCACTTGGTGCTTCAGTTTTCTCACATGTAAAATAGAGGTTATAAAAGTAACTCTCTTAAATGATTATTTTGAGATTTGCATAAGATTTTATATGTAATTGCTCAGTGTAGTGCCTAACACATAAATGCTCTAAAATCATAGCTTTTATTATTACTATTAACTGTTAATATGCATTTATTAAGTGATGGATACGTAACAGACATAGTTCGGTGATAGAATCACATTGGTGAACAGACATACAAGTAGCTAAACTAATGAAACTGCAGATCAAGTGTGATAGACGATAAACAGATAATCCTTATATCATTTTATTTCAAGGAAATGTGATGTTTATAGGTAGTGAAGAAGTCTAAACTACTTTTCAGGAGGGTGAGATCTTTCAAAACCATTTTAGTAACTTCAACAATATACCGATGACTTCTTTGGTTAAAATATTGAAAGTGGGATGGTTTAAGAAGTAATCTCAATGATTGAAGCAAAAGATGACAACAGGTGCGGTCAATGCCTGTGAGAGACTTTACTGGATTGGAATACATAGAGTTGATCAGAGGGACATTCTGTTAACTGACCAGGTGTATACATGCCAAAGGAAAGAGAGAAAGGAATTTAGGGCAACTGCCTATTCTCTAACACCCACTGGAGAAAAACATTGTAGAATTAGGAACAAGCAGGATTTAGATGCAGTGGTTCTTGAAACTTTGTAGAAAATGGTCAGAGCTGAATGTCCATGCCTTTTTCTGAAGCAGTGAGTTGGAAACTTGGTGTAACTGGGGCTGGATTGAAAGGAGTAAGGGCTCATGGTGAATGCTCTGAGTAGAAGCACAGATAAGGAATGTGTCCCAAGTATCTGTGCAACCTCTGTCGTCACTTGCATTTGTTGAATGACTCATTTTCTGATTCTACCTAGTTGAGAAAGGAGTCAAGAATCTTTGTGTCTCTGTTTGGTTATACCAAGGTCACCTTACTCTGAATAAGATATTTTTATCTCATGAGATCAAAAAATCCTTTCCAAATTTTCTATCTCCTTTTTAAATCTCTAGAAGATATGCATTCTTTCCTTTAATATAAACAAAACGCCATCATCTCACTTAAAATAATAACCTTTAATGTCATCAAATATATGACTACTTCAACCTTTCTTTGTGCTTTTGTGATTCATCTATTCTTTGTTTTAGCAATATGTCAGTTCTGAATTTTTATTGTTTACAGGCTCGGTTTTCTGCCTCCTGCCAAAGTTAAAAGACCAAAAATTAGATTTTCATAGAGGTTTTTCAACTCCTTTGGGTTTTGAACAAAATGCCACTAACTAAAATCATCTGAAGCCATCAGTTTCTATGATCCTGAAAAATGTAAACATGTCATTAAAATCAAATGTCTTGTGTATGTACAAATAGCACAAAGGTATTATAACCTTAATACTTGAAAATTTGAATTATTAAATTCAGTACCTGATTGCCCCTGCTATCTAAGTGAAGGGAGGGCATCGCAAGTTCATAGAAAAATGAAAGGCTTCAGTAAATGGAATGTATTTCCCAGAGCCAGAGTGCTGAAGGGTGGTTATAATACAAGATTTGTGCAAACCCCCAGAAGGTAGTGAAAATTAAATATTTTACGAAACAGGAGTAGATGTCCTGGCACCAAAAAAGCTACCTACAAAAAATAATATCTACTTTGTGGCAGTCACTGTGTTAGGAACTTTACATGTGAAAAACAGTTCTCACATTATCTACATATGTTAGGGATATTCAAGCTCCACGTGCAGATATATAAAGAAAAGTTCAAACAAATTATCTAATGCATCCAAGGTCACGTAATAAGTAGGTCTGCTCCCAGACATATTAAACTCTAAAACCCATTAAAAAAAAAAAAAGATGACTGTAGGAGATTGCTACTCTAAGCGTGGTCAGAATGTATTAGGATGTGTGTTATCTGCTTAAAAATGAGGAAAATCCTATTTGAGCTTTCATTATGTAAGCATGTTGCTGCACTAACTTCTCTGGCGGGGATCTGCCCTGCACGCAGCACACAAGGGAATGAAAAGGCAATGTCAGGGCAGATGCACCAGTTCATGGAGTTTGGTCACAGCTCCCTTTGTTATAAATATGCATTTGGTTAAATTTTCCTTTTGAACTGACCTCCTGATTTGCAGTTCAGTCTGAACAATAGAACAACAAAAGGAATTGCACAACTCAGTACAGTGGTACAAGTCTGTGACAACTACTTGAAAGGTGGCAGCAGGAGAATCTCAGTTTCAAGGCTAGTCAGGGCAATTTAGTGAGTCCCTATCACAAAAAAAAAAAAAAAATTTAAGTCTAGAGAGGTAGCCCAATGATAGAGTGCTTTTTTAGCATGTGGTAGCCCTTAAGCAAAAAAAAAAAAAAAAAAACAAAAATGAAAGAATTGTGAAATAAGGGACTTATGACAGTGATTAGATTAATTAATTATATCAATTAAATGTTTCTCTAATGTGTGACAATCAGGGGAAGTTCAGGTCTGAAAGGGGAAGGACAGGAAGTCATCACTTTATCATGCATTCAGTCACAATCTGAAGGATACAATTGCCACATTTTGCAACCTTAAAACTACAAAACAACTGCATTCAAGTTAAAGAGAAATAATTTTTAGTTTAAGTATGTCCTGTGCAACATACAATTACACTACTTCTTCTATTGCTAATCCTAAATTCAAATTTAGCAGAATGTCCTGTGTTCTACCTGGCAGCATAGATGCAGAAAAACACGAGGTCCAATGTGTTCATGCTTGAAGTGGGGTTATAGAGATATGTGGAAAGTTTGTGCAGATGGCCACAGATCTGTGGCTGCACAGCTGAATGTCTGGTGTGTACCTGGGCCTGCTACTGATCACCAGGGACTGAGGTAAAGAGGAGAACTGAATAAAGAGCAAGGACCACCTGGGACCTGTTGGGCACCTGTGTGACTTGGGGCAGACAGGCGTGGTGTCTAACCACAGCCACCTTTAGGGAATGGCATCTTCTCATGCCTGGTTTCTGCACTCTGTAAGATTCTTCAGTCACTTGGGAGACACACTTCTGGAAAAGGCAGTTTGTAGTCTCAATCAAATCAGGGTAACACAATGTAGTGTCTACTCCTTTTGCCCAAATCGCATCTACTCTTTCTTTCTCTCTGTTTTTACTGAGTTAAAATGTACCTAAAAATACATGAATTTTAAGTGTATAATCGCATGAATTTTGACAAATTTATATACTTCTAAGCACCACTAAATCAAGGCAGGTCTACACATAAGCCCTTTTATGTCTCCTTATATCTATATTCACAGAGCTTTCTTGCATTTTCTAAATTTTTCATACAATGTTCATAGATTCTTTTATAATTAAATTGCAACCAGAACTTAAAAATTCAATGTAAGCACATTTCACAGACCTATACATGAAGAAGAATTTTTAAAGTTAATCATTACACAATACAAAACATTTATGGTACTCTAAATTCTTTCTTTTCTGATTCCATGTTGAATAAGAAAAATGAGAACTAATGACTAACCTATGCACTATATCATATTCTATTTGTTCTAATGGGATATCATTTTCAAAGCTAGAAGAATATAAAACATACTGTAAAATTATCTAGAAAAATCTCCCTGCAAATGTCTGGCCCTTCGTAGGTAGTCAGTAAGTATCTTTTCATTTATCTAAATCTGGAGATTAAGAAGTGCTCTGTACATGTGCCAACTCCTCATGAAGAATGTAATCATTGTAAAATGTACTAATAAAATAAAAAATTTAAAAAGAAGACTTATAGGGGCTACAAATTGTAATTGATGATTCATTGATAAAAATCGTTTTTAAAGTTCAAGGCATACAAAAAATGCTGTTCTATAGTAATGAATGAATAGATAAAAGCATTTCAGCATAAAATAAACAATCACATTATTATAAATGAGACCTGACATGTATAAAATTATAAATTTTACTTCACACATTCTTCAGAAGAGTCATTTTATTCAAGCCATATTTACACCAAGGAAGTTTTTTCAACTATATTATCCTATTTGAAATTAAATATATTTGTTTATCCTATATCTTTGTTTGTAAAGCCAACCTATTCTAACTTGTATGTCGTAGTGCCTAATAAATGCATAAAGGAAAAATGAAAAAAAATTAGACAATATGGGAAGCTAAGTAGACAGGGAAAGCTCTCTCTGCCTGAAAATAAAATCACTACCTGAGGAATTTAAATTTGAAAATGTTTCTTAATGTATCAGAGGAAAAAAATGCATAATGCTTTGAAACATCAGTTTATATTTTACTGTGTAATACCATCTCTTCACAAAACCATTTGTGCATGGGTAACAATTCTGTTCTCTCCTGGGGGCACTTCATCCTTCTTAGTCACTTTCCTCCTAGAGTCAATCCAGTGCCCTAATCAGAGTAGACTAAACAATAGCTGATGTGGACTAAGCTCTTGGCTAAGACAAGCTCCACCCTGTGAGGCCACTTTTTCTCATTAGTCTCTATCTCCAGAGCCAAACAAGATGTCTGGTGTAGCCCACTCCACCAGTTTGTGGTGAAATGAATAGAACTGCCATGTTTCTCAGAAAAATTTGCATTTTATGAGAGAATTTAAAAGGTTTAAAACATGCATCACCAATGTAAAAAAGTGGTGACTGTAAGAAAGATTTTGATACAACATTCTTCCCACTATCTTTCAAATCATTTTTACCAAGATTTTCTGCCTCAGCTTATGGATTTTATCAACTTAATACTTTCCTTTAAACCTTAAGACTCATTGCTTGTTTGCAATATTTGAACCAATCAGTCATACTCAGGTTCTGCTAATCTTTACTCATGTTCTCCGTAATATCAGAATCCAGCAGGGTTTCAACCATGGAGGAGGTGGGGATAAGAACATGTCTGGAAGCATTTCCTGTAGGGAATATGGTCGGCTATGGAATAAAGTAGCTGCCTCCAGAATGAGCCTATTAGACTAGCAGAATGGTTACAATTCAGGATGAATAAATTTTTAAAAATTTGTTTCTTCTGAAGTCATTTTCAAAGTATGAAGAAAATTCATATGATTTCTGTTAAATAAATGATTGCTAAATGCAGAATAAATAATTTGAATTATCATCAAAGAATCATATTATTTTTAATGTAATACCTTACATATGTTCATACTATACAAAGCATAATTTTCCTGCATGTAGATATTTTTGGATTTTTAAGACTGATATGTTTATATTTTACATCAGAACTTCTGTTATTTATTGCTTTAATGATGTTTGTTAAAACTAGATGAACTTGGAAATGCATGACCAGCCATAATGTATCACTATCATCACTCTTTCAGTTGCTGGTGGTAAAATATTAAAAAATAAATAATCCAAATTAACTTAAGCATAAAGAGAATGAATGGATCATTCTATGCAGCTGAAAATTTGTGAAGTGGCTCAGGCATGACTATTCAATGATACTACTTTCTTTCTTTCTTTCTTTCTTTCTTTCTTTCTTTCTTTCTTCTCTTTCTTCTTTCTTTATCATTCTTTTTTCTTTATTCCTTAGATCTGTACTCTGTTTGCTTCATCTGCAGAAAACATTTTTCTTGGACTCAAATAACCGTTATGCTAGGCTCAGACTTATACTCTCTCAAGTTCAAGATCAGTGAGAGAAAAGGTTTTTTTCCTTGTATATCCTATGATCCTGTAATTCCTTCTATTAGAAGCAACATGGATTTTCAGCTCATTACTGAAGCAATAACTGTATTTCTATGTATATGGATCATGGCAGGGAAGCTGTGTCTTAATCACAACTTTTTTTCAAATCTATTCCTAGAGTTTGGTATAATGTTAGTTCTATGTTACACAGTAAATACATGCAAATTAAATTAGTTGCTTCAATGTATAATAAGTTTTCCAATTTAGTGTCTATGAAGAGAGAGGATGAGTGGGTAGACAATGAAGCAGACGAATGCATTGAGAGTTTATGGCTTTTCGACACACTCCATATGTATCGGTGACCTAAGGTCAAGTGTGTGAGGTAGAGCAATTACTATCCCCATTCTAGGTGAGAAAACTGAAGCATAGAACAGTGTGGCAGTTAGGGTGAAGTGTCAATTTGATTGGCTTTGGCATCAACCCAGGAGATTAATACAACACACTTGTGGGTGTGCCTAGGTGGTCATGGGGAGGGACCTTGGGACCTAGGTCTAGTCCCTCTCCTCCTCTTCTGTGGCACTGCTCCCCTGTTCTGCTTCCTGATTGCCATGAACTAAGGAGCACTGCTCTACACAACCTACTGCTGTGATGTTCCTTGAAACTAGTTTACCATGGACTTAATTCCTGGAAATGATGAGCCAAATTAAACTGCTGCTTTAGGTTATGGGTGCGGGTATTGCATCTCAGCAGCAGGAAAGCTGACTAATACAAATAAATTACTTTCCCAAATTCTCACAATTAGAGGTGAATGAGACGTTTCACAGGAAATAATTAGTACTGTTTTGTTGTTTTGAATAAACCTTGAGTGGCATGATGCTCTTTTCCTTCAAAGTTTCCACCTTGTTCATTGACATGCTGTCAATATTACTTGGTCTTCCACTGCTAAAGAAGACTGGATTCAAACCTAAGTTTGCAAAGCCTACTGGAGTTGGTTAAAGATGTCTTGGGTAAAAGTCCTCAAGTAGAGAGTTTGATAACAGGGTAGTTTGTTTGCTAGTAGAATTTTGATATCCAGCAGTTATTTTATCTAGTTGATCTCACTCTCATATTGTCCCATTTACCCTTCTGCTATTTTCTGTGTAAGTGAATATATGAATGGAGAATGTATTAAAAACCACAGTCACTGCTATGGGTATCTTCCAACTCAGTCCGCAGCATCCTCATTGCCATAACTCCTCTATGTAGGATGCCCAGGACACAGCATAGCAGAGTTCACTTCCTGTCCTTCAGTTTCTGGACATTATGTAGCAGGAGGTAACTTGACTACATGCTGGTTGAAGCAGATTCTGCCTTACCGAACAGGAAGCAACACAGCAGTAGGAGCCATGCTGTATATTCTCACATTCTTTTAGCAAGAAGACGTCAATTTCACAGGACAAAACATGCAAGGAAACTCCATTTTCCAACTTAACCCAGTTTCTCCTAATTTATATTAAGTATAAGTTTCTCATGTGTACCAGTAATACATTGTATGGTAATCTGAACAATTAGGTCTTCTGAATTTACATTTTTTTCTTGCTGTCACAGACAAATTTACAGAAAATTCTAAGACCATTCATAAGAAGTCTTTTAGGCTAGACAACTCATTCATTAGACTCATTGATTTTTCAAACCGAGATATCAGAGGGCAATCTTATATATTCACCTTACATAAATGTGGTACAGGTGGAGAAGAAGAAACTCATTGTCTTCTTTGAGCTCAAATTTTGTTATTTGACCAACAACATAAAAATAAACAGCAAAAAATATTTTCTAAAATAAAATAGCAGCATATAATTACAAGTTAATGGGATTTTATTTAAAGTTGATATTCATATTAATTTAATTAAAATCTAACACCTATTTTTACATAAAACTGTTTATTCACTTATTTGGTGATTTAAATTTTTTTCAGGAATTTAGAAGTGCAAGGGTCTTAAAGATTTCATTAGTTCATGAATTCAATAAATATATGTGTTGAAAACATTTTTAGAATCTAGACATCTAGAGTCACAATACCAAGTACAAATCCCTGTTATGTATTTTATTCTTATCCTTCAAATAAGTAACTTGGTTTGGTAAAGCCTTAGTTTTTCCTTCTTTGAAATAGAAAAAGGAAAATCTATCTTTCAAGTTTTATGTGAGTACTGATGAATATTATTCTATCAAAGCAAAAAAAATCTATAGAAATGCAGGCATTCACTTCCTTAAGAATAATTGTGAAATTCTTATCTTGACTTTTCTTGCAATGTATTTGAAGTGGTATTATTTGAGATAGGTCAGATACTCAGTAGTTAACTTTTTTCCTAAAAGAACATCCCACCAATAAATTTAAAGATGTAATTTCCGTCATCTGTATTTTTGAGCTTTTATATGCAGATTATAAACAGAAATCATTTGAAGTACATCACTTTGCATCTTTTCTTCCATTTAGATAACTTCAGATTCTAAACCTATCTTTGTTCTCTAATATGAAAAATGTACCTTAATTACCAAATTACAATTAATGTGAATAGTTTGCATCTATTCTTAAAGACAATCCTTCAGAGTAAAGTTTTATTCATTCTTTTTGTTATATAATATCATTTTTTAAAATTGACATTTTAATAAAAGACTTTAAACTTGAATATGACCCAACACACAAGTACATAAAATGTAAGATTTATAGTATTCTGAGGATAGCTCTCCAGTTAACCCTTTCTTGTCCTACTAGAAATCGTATTCCATTTTGGTTGGGGGGGACTTGCTTGTTAACATGCTTTACGCATGCAGGCTTCTGAAACAAGCTACTTGTCATTCACTGCACCCTAAGAGGTTTTACTCTTTTCCTTATCTACTGCATTCCTCTTCTAAAGCACAACTGCTTAATGAAGTTCTCTATAATCCCATCCAACTCCAGACACTCAATATTGCCACTTCTACCAGCTTTCCAAAGACAGTGTATTTAAATTTTATGTTTCACTTCATTATTAATTTTTTCATGCTGACATGCATGCATAATTGGTCAAATTACATGTATTTATTTTTTCAAGAACATGAAGAGTAAAATCACTGATTTATATTACTCTATTATATCATCTTTTGCTTTGCTGCCTTCAAGTCTATCTCATTTATAGAAAGAACACTTAGCAAACATTTGTCTTTTGTCCATTATTCCTCCATGTCTTTCATGAGTGAAGAAACAACTTTTCTCAACCATCCCTCAATATTTTTAAAAACTCATTTTCCCTATATTTGTATATTTATACTTCAATATTACAAGCAATTATTTTTTGTATATCACCATCTCATGCCCATTAAAAAACTCTGGTGAGGATGTTACTCTTCTTTTTAGAGATGAGAAAACTGAGACTTCTTTACTACATGTGACCTAGCTAAAATTGCACAAAGAGTAGTGGTAGAACCAGGGGTCTGACTTGATTGGGAGAGAGAGTAGATAAATTGTTTCCGAGCCAGGTCTTAAACTAGCGTTCTTCGTTTAGAATTCATACTCTGTCACTTAGCTATGACACCTTGAACTGACCAGTTGACGTTTCCCCCTCCACCATCAAAAATTGATCTAGTTCTCAACTCCAAGGATTGTTGCCAGGACTCTGTCCGTTAATATATGTAAGGAATATAGAACACAAAACTGGACTTATCAAATAACACAGTAAAATATCCTGAAGATGATAAGAAGATACAAAATAGATGAAAGGTATCAGGCAAGAAAAAAAGCAATATTATTGGAGTAGATCAGATCAACACTAGTAAATTATGCCCTACTACGTGACACAAGCCATTAAAAATTACACTGTAAATTGTGGGGAGGGTAAATGGTGTCAGCCCATCAGTGTTCCTCACCCTGGAGGAACATCAGTGACTTGCTGACAAGAAAGGCATGCAATGAGCTTAAGACTTTTCTTTTGAGGTTTATTTAGATGAAGGGTACAGCTCAACTCCATATAAGTACACTTTTTAAAACTTTGTCACATTTTATCATACAATTATCTTATACATTGAAAGATGGTTGACTCTTCATGGGAATAGAATTGTAACTAGCATGATCTATAAAATGTATTGGTAATTGAATCTTCTTATACTGTAAACCAGTCCCTTGGCTGATTTAAGGACACAGGATGAGGAATACCTCTGATCCTTTTACAATATGGTAAAATTCTGCTATTTAGCCTGGCCATTTAATTGAGAAAATCTTTTTGTTTCTGTACAGAGTTTTATTTTAATCTAGAATAATCCTAGATAGCTAAAAAAATTACATGATAGTTCAAGTTAACTTACTGAAACATCTAAAATAAATTAGATGAATTGATTGAAAAAAAAAACTTCAAAACTTATTGGAGAAATATGCCCTGTGACAATTAAACTAGATTGCCAACTTGATTTGCTTGAGAGCAGCATAAAGTAAGAGTGAAGCACACGCTTAGTATGACTAGGTGGGTCATGGAGGTATGAATTTTGGTACTATATCTGGTCCCTGGTCACTTCCTGTCTGGCAGTTTTCCTGCTGTGCTTCCTGATTGTCATGGGTTAACTAACTTTTGTTCACCAAGCCCTTTTGCCATTATGTTTTTTCACTGAAGACAACCAGGGACTAAATCTTCAGAAACAGTGAGCCAACCGATCTTCTCCCTCTTTAAATTCTTGTTGTCAGATATTGTTTTCCACAAATAGGAAAGTTGACCAATATATGCCCACTGGACATACATAATAGTTCAACTGACAAAATTTAGACACCGACTTTATTTTTAAGATCTCCCAGATCTTATATAAAAAACATAAAACTATTTGGTGTATTTAAAATTAATAGTTGTATATTGTTGTATTACAAGCAAATAATTCTGGATTTCTATTATAGGGATCACCATTACAATCACACAGTGATAATGAATTTATCCACATTTGGGGAGGTAGCCATTAATGCCATTTGGATAGAAATTTATGAATTAAATATGAATACTAGGTATAAGTCATAAGGGCTATCAAGTCATTTCTCTTGTTGTATTACCAGTCCTATCATTGTTCAATAATGTATTCATATTTTCAGTTGAGTTCATAATTCACTAAACTTTGTTTTAATGTTTTACTGGTCTTTAATAAAACTGCAAAAAAAGTTAAAAGATTGACAAGTTTTCATTTTCTGGAAAATATCTGTCAAACTTCTCTTACTATGTGATTCCAAGAGAATGTGTCTTTTCTGTAGAATTTGTTTTTCTTTTATCTTAAAATGAAACATGTATAAGCCAACATGGTTCCAATTTTGTTTTGATTCCCACTGTCTTCAGAACAAAGTGAGTGTTCAAATATAATAATGGTTTTTTCCAAATACCTGAAAGAATTGCCTCTGTCTCTGTGTCTGTGTCTGTGTGTGCATCTCTCTCTCTCTGTTCACTATTTTTACAAAAAATACCAACACACCATGATATTAAATAAGGTGTTTTTCAAAGAAGTAGATTTTTAAGTCAGAAATCGTATTTTCAGTGTACATTGTGAAATGAAACACTAAAAAAAAAAATGTGGCTCTAAAATGACATTAAAATAATAAAAAGATAAAGATGAATATTATCTGTGGTAAACACAATTTGGGAACCTAATAAGTATTGATGAACAAGGGTATTTGAGACTAAATGGAAATACACGTGAACTAGCAGCACATCGTTTCTGAAATGATAGTATTTGCCATGGAAATGTATAAAGTTGGTTGTAATGTGATGACATTTTAATCCAAATATGTATGTGTAAATTTTCAAATTTCCTGCCTAATTTTTCCTCTTTCAGTTTACACACAGTTCTCACAACGAACAAGGAATCATAGACTAGATAAAGTTGGTTGTAATGTGATGAATTTTTTATCCAAATATGTATGTATAAATTTTCAAATTTTCTGACTAACTTTTCCTCTTTCAGTTTACACATAGTTCTCACAATGAACAAGGAATCATATTTTAGGTGAAACTATGTCTTTTCCCTCAGAATTCCCGTTAGTAAAATGAAAGGAGAAAATTGTTACCAAATGAACAAATTAACCCATCAGTAAATTGTATCTCATGATGACTTATCACATCTTAAACTCCATATTAATTAACTGAGGGCGTTTGGAAACATTGATGCTTTTTAAAGGAAATGAATAATAGACATAACCTGCTTTCATGACTTTAGTAACACACATTCTATTGCACCTTAACACTTATACTTTAAAATCACATTGTGCACAACTTCAAAATAATAAATCATCAAAGTATGAATATCATTTACTCTTTAAAAATGAAAAGATGTGATTTATAATGTCATGCACTGAGTCTCTATGCAAGACATTCTTATCAATCATCTAAATTATCCATAATATAAAGAGTTATTTGAATGCAAAGAATCTGAAAATACATCATTTTTGTTTCCTTACTCAATGAAAACTTTGTGTAATATCTCAATTATAAAACCATAGTATGGTATAGCAAAAAGGATGTAGATGTTAATTGTTTGATATTTGGAGGTAAATGTCTTACATGAGCCTCATTTCAAAAACAACATACTAAACATCTCTGGAAGAAAGAAAATGGAAGACTCATTAATGAGAAAAAAAATCATACTAATGCTTGACATATTTTGGAAGTTTCTCAGTTTTTAATGTGCTTGATGATTTTAGATCAGGAAATAACAAACTATGACTTTCAAGCCAAATAAAATTCACTGTTTTTGTGAGTAAAGTTTTACTGGAACATTGTTGTGCCTGTTCATTCCACCTACTGCTGGTATCTATTACTCTTTCTCACTACAATAGCAGAGGTGAATAATGATAGACACACAATCTTCGGAATTTAAACAGCTTCCCATTTTGCATCATTACAGAAAACCTTCCCTGCTTTTCAGAGGACCACGGGAAGAGTCTTTGCTTCTAGCAATGATGTTGCTTTGGGAAACATTTTTGTAAATGCCTATTACAGAGCAAAACAGTCATTGTCATTTTATTTACCAAATATCTTTTGAATAAGAAGACAGGATATTCTGAACTTACGCTGTCACTGTGTAGTCTCCTTCCACTTTGACTCAGGTCTAATCTGATGAGTTAGTTTGTCAGAAACAACATGGAGCCAATTCTGGGCCTAGGTTTCACTTTGCAGAGCTCTGCTCCTGGCACAAGAACAAATCAGACCAGTCTGAGAGACTACATGCATCAGACCTGGGTAAACCCCTTCACTCTCTCAGACCTGCCAATCCTCAATTAATCTGTCATAACGGTCTGTCATTTTTATATCATTTGGAAATTTCTGGGTATATATGCTTACGTAAGCTAAGCTGAAATCATTCTTCTAGCCTGAGTCGTCAGCCATCCCAGAAAACCAATAGCTCTATGACAAAGTAGAAAATGACCACTAGGTTATTACTGAGATGGGGAGTAGTATGTTATATAGAAAAATTTTATTGATACAGTATTGTTTATATCCCAATTTAGAGAAAAGAAATTGAAATGGTATTAGATCAAATATTTTGATAAGAATTCACAACTATAAAGTGAAGAAAACAGGATTAATAACCTGGGATCAAATTTCAGAACTTTATATGTACTATTCCTTTCAGGATAAGAAGCACTCTATACGAAATGACCAGGTGTGAGAACTTTCCCTCTCACTATTTCTTCCTGGTGAAAGTAGTTGAAAAAGAACAGAAAGCATCCTATTACCACCTCATCTGTGAGATTCAGTAGTGCAGGGACTAGACAAGTAATAGCATTGTCAGCCTGAGAGCCTGACTGATAAAGCAATGTGCTCCATTCTTGCTGAAGTAATAAAATTCCTGAAATGGTCTGTAAAGCTCAGTAGCCAAAGGGGAAAAAAGCAGATGAGCCACATGGATATGCAGCAGACATCCAAGAGAGCGACGAGAGCCAAAGAAATTAGAAGTGGACATTTGGTGCTGAGAGAGGCTTTCTTCAGAGGCACCCCCCCCACAAACAAATTTCACCAATACTTTAAGTAAAAAGTACCTATGTAAATATGCTCAGTATAAAACAGTAAGTGTGAGAAAAAAAACTATAGAAACAGTTCCTTATTGTTTTCTTTACAATTGTCAGGTCACATTTTCTTTTTTTGTTTATTTTGTTTCACTTTTTTTTTTGTTTGTTTGGTTTGTTTTGTTTTGTTTTGTTTTGTTTTTTGAGACAGGGTCTCACTACGCATTTTGGACTCCTTTAAACTCACTTTGTAGCCCAGGCTGGCCTCAAATTCACAGCAATCCTCCTGCCTCAGCTTCCCAAAGTGCTGGGATTACAGACATGTGCCACCACACCCAGTATTCCATTCCTTGTTTTAAATGAATTATTTGTATTGTAGGTTAAGTACAGCAGTAGAGAATAAGCAGTCTTCAGAAATGGGAGTAAGACCGGGAGTTTGGCTTAGAGGCTTACATGCCTGTCAGGCAGGTGTGAGGTTGTGAGTTCAATCCCCGGTGCCGCAAAAAAAAAAAAGAAAAGAAAAGAAATGGGAGTAAAAGGAGGAAACAAATGACTCCTCCCTCACAAAAACCCCAGAACAATTTCTCCGATCATCAATAAAGCTAAGTAGGCTTCTGCAGCCTACCTCCCAAGTAGAAGCAAACAATGGGTCCTGCATAGAATAGTTAATTCATTTGTGTGGCTGGAACACAAAGGAATGGAATAACCTAGATCTTGTTTCACGTGGAAGAACATCTTATGAAAACACTGTACAATTTTTCAATAGCAAACAACCATACCAAACAAAACAAAAATTTGGAAGCACATCCAATGTCCACTTGACTCAAAAAATGAAATATTCATACAATACACCACTACTTAGCTGTAAAAATAAAATTTGTGCTATTATTGACTAAATGAATGTCGTCAAAGAGATGAAGTAAAAGATGTAAATAGCAAAATGAAAGTACAATCCCTTTTACATAAAAGTTGCTAACATACAAAGCTGAGTATTGTGTTATTTGAAGATATACACACACATGGTAAAAAAAGCAATGAAATTAAAACCACAAAACTGAAATGGCAACTACTAGGTAATGAGTAAAAGAGTTGCTCTTTGGGGTGGGTATAGCACTTGAAGACTTCCAAAATCATTAATGATTAGGTTCTGTTAGGAGATTAACTATACCTATGCTCGCAGTTGAATATTATGTATACCTTGCATACTATAAATTATATGTAGTATGAAATCAGCATGTGGTAACTATAAAATAGAGCCCTTTCAACAGGGTTGATTGCTACATTCTTTTCCCTAGTAGATTAAAATTTTCATTTGTTCACACTGTAAAAAATGATATTGTTGGTCTTCTTGTGTAACAATGGAATTACAATGCTAACCACATTAAGAAATTAACTATAATAAAAACATAATAAAAGAATTGCTAGGCATCTCTAAAGAAGCCATAGATAAAAAAAATGGAGTGTAGGAAAATGAGGGAAACCTTGAATGAACAATACAAAAAAGATTTAGAATACATGAAACAGATTCAACATGATATCCAGGAAATTAAAAATTCCATTAACTTATGTTTTAAGGGTGATCATAGGAAACCTGGAATGAAAAAGAAAATAGCCAGGCCAGGCCACATGAAGGATGTCAGTGGACTCAGGATCGTGGTGAACGTGAAATGACAGCAGGCTGAAGCTGACACTTAGGAGACCCTGTGTAATGACTGGAGAAGCTAGCCCCTGCCTGATGGGCCACAGAGAATTTCGATATCATTTTGTCATTTTGAATAGACTCTCCCCATTTCTATTCTTGTCTTTTCCCATTTACTAATAAAACTCTCTTTCCCTCCTTCCCCTCCCCCCAAAAAAGAAATCAACTATAGAAGCAATCCGTTTTCTACAAATGTCAGAATGAAGGTATGCTAGTATATAGGTGTTCAATGTCTATTATGAGTATAGCATGTAAATCACAAAGCAATAATTTAATTTTCCTTGAGATTGATCTCATAAATGAAATTGAAAGAATATTGAATGAAAAAGAGCTAAGAACACGTAAGAGTCCATTAACAAATTCAGAAAGCATAAAAAATGGAAACACTTGTTAAACAGCTGGTTTACCACTTACTAGACTTGCGAAGATCTTTTAGTTACTTTTGGAAATTTTGCAAAGTCCTGTCTTCCTGGCTGTGTCTAATCCTGCTCTAATAGCTACTGGGATATGACAGAAATATTTAGATAGACAATAAAATATGTACTTGCTCCCAAAGTACAAATAATGAATATTGAATGAGTTTTCTTATCTACATGGAAGATTACTTCTTCTTTTTTCTTGATGCTTCTTTTCTGGTTGATATTGTTCCTCTCTTCAAAAGTATGTTTTAAAAAACCATGTAAGCTCATAGAGAAAGGGCAAAAATACTGGCACTTTCAGAGAATGGAGCACAAGTCTTGTAAGGCACTGTAGACTGAGACAGATCCCTTGAAAAATCTGATGGAAAGGCTTTCAAATATGCCGTGCAATTCATTTGTAATTTGTGATTCTTCCCTTGAATAGTTCAGTGTCTTGAGAAAAGAGATCTCTCCGATAAAATGAACTCGGGTGGGACAGGCCTGCGATACAAACGTGGGAGCCAGATTCTGAGAGCCCCAAGCATTCCACACTCGCAAAATTTCATCTAACTTTGATGTTGAAATCAGAAGGTGGAAAAGAAAAAGGTACTTTGGAGGGCAGAGGGGTAGTTTATGATGTTTCTCTTTTGATGGATTACTTGCTGTCTGGTACAGCAACTGAGAGAGACTGCAAGGTTACAGGGAACATAAAATGAAGGAGAGCCCTGGCACTGCCTGAATTCTACACAAGGCCTACAGCTTTGATACATGACTGCCCCGTATGAGGCCATCAATTCCCTGTGCAGCACCATGCCGAGTGGAATATGCAATTTGTGTGATTATAGTTATCATTATTACATCAAGCTGAACTACATTTTCAGCTCTGTGAACTAGAGGAAGAAGAAGCACCTGAAGGGCTTGAATTCAGACAGGCGAAGAATGAAAAGGGCAGGGAGGAGAATTTTGGAAATTGCTTTTGTTACCTTTTCGGCTGACTTCCAGTTCTTGACATTGGAGTATATGTCTTGGCTCTGTTGGGATAGAATCTAATTTAGTGGGAAGAGCAGCCAAGGAATCTGCATTTTTATGAGCACATCTAGGTGACGGTTAGGAATTTTTTTTATTAGTACATATTTGAAGTACATAATGATTGCATGTATCATGGGGATTTGGTACATATATAAAAATTGTCCTAATTCTTTTTTGTACCCTACCTACCCTTCTCACCCTTCCCTGCTCATTCCAACTTTTGGTTCCCTTATCATTTGCAAAAGCTCTATTTCCATTTTATTTTTCAATTCTTTTTTTAAAATCCCTTTCCTTCCCCTCTCTTCTTTCTTTCCTTGTCCCTTGCTTCCTTTCCCACTTGAAAAAAAGCTCTCTAATTCCAGTTATCTATCTTTTATTTTTCTTTTCATTTCTATTTTGAGTTTCACACATAAGAGGAAACATGGGGAGTTTTTTAAATGCCTCAAGACTTGATGCTTTATAGTTGGTTCCTTTGAGATTAATTTCACTGAATACATCTTTACTTTACCTGAAAATCCTGACATGCTTAGGTTAAATCTTTGGATATTGTAACATGGCCACATTTAAGATCCTTGAGTGACAGGATGATGTTCAGTTTTCCTGTTCCTATAAGTGTGCATAGAAAGAAATTAGCATTAGATTCAGTAGGATAGCTGGATAAAAAGTCAACACTCAAAAATCAACAACAAATTCACTGAGAGAAAAATTAGGGAAGCCACACCCTTCACAATAGCATCCCCCAAAAATGAAATACTTAAGAATCAATCTAACAAAGGAAGTAGAAAATCTATAAGTTGAAAATTACAGTACTCTGAAAAAGGAGAATGAAGAGGATATCAGAAAATGGAAAGATATCCCTTGCTCATGGATAGGAAGAACCAATATAGTGAACTCTCCAAGTTGTTATGCAGATTTAATGCAATTCCAATAAAAATATTATTAGTATACCTCACAGAACTAGAGAAAACATTCCTAAAATTCATCTGGAAGCAGAAGAGATCTAGAATAGCAAAGGCAATCCTGGGCAACAAAAGCAAGGCAAGAGGCATCACAATCCCTGATATAAAGTTATACTACAAAGCTACTGTGATAAAATCAGCATGATATTGGAAAAAAAAAGGCCTGAGTATCAGGGGAACAAAATAGGAGATTCAGACATATCCCCAAACATACTCAGTCACCTTATCTTTGACACAGAGGCCAAACATGTTCACTGGAAGAAAGACAGCCTCTGTAATAAATGGTGCTGGACAACCTGGCTCTCTACATGACAAAGACTAAAACTAGACCCATGTCTGCCACCATGCACTAAACTCAAGTAAAAACAGATCAAAGACCTAAATATTAAAACAGAAACACTAAATCTACTGGAAGTGAAAGTAGGTAGAAGTCCTGAAGACACAAGGGTAAGCAGAGAGTTCATGAACAAAACCAAAACTGTACAGGAAATACTTCAAAGAACCAACAACTGGGATCTCATCTTACTAAAAAACTTTTTCACATCAAAATAAATCATCAACAGAGTAACAGGACAACTCACAGAATGGGAAAAAGTTAGCAAATTGTCCCCCAGACAAAGGACTTCTATCTAAAGAACTGAAAAACTCAGACCCTCCAAATTCAAAGATCCAATCCAAAATTGGGCATCAGAAATGAATACACATTTCTCAGCTGAAGAAACACAAATGGAAAATAAATATTTGAAAAAATGTTCGGTGTCATTCATTACTAGAGAAGTGCAGATTACAACAACACTAAGATTCTATCTCACTTCAGAAAGAATGACTATCACCAAAAAATCAACCAATCACAAAAACTGGAGGAGCTGTGGGGAAAAATGAACCCTCCTCCACAGCTGGTAGCAGTGCAGACTGGTGAGAATCAGTGTAGAGATTCTTCAAAAAGCTAGGATTAGAGTTCCCATTCTATCCAGTCATTCCCTCTAGGTATATCCTCAGGAGAATTAAAAACATCCTACCACAGCAATATACATGCACCCATACTTATAGCAGCACGATTTGTAATAGCTAAATATTGGAAACAACCCAAATGCCCATCAACTGAGGAATTGATTTAAAAAATGCGGTAGTTTTGTATAATGGAGTACTACTCAGTCATAAAGAAGTATGAAATTGAGACTTTTATAGGTAAATGAATGCACCTCGAGACCATACTCAGAAGTGAAATAAGTCAGACTCATGTGCAAACATCATATTGTCTCCTTGGTGTGAGAAACTAGAAGAGTAAATAAGGTCTAAAATGTACAATAGATATTGTGAAACGGGAAAGGAAGGATGGGAAAAATACAAGTTAGTTACGCTATTAGTGTCTCTCAGTTCATAGAAAAGGAAGGTTTGTGCTAATATCGATTAGAAAATTAATGTGCCCATATCTTTCACTCTGAGTAACTACTTTAAAGATAACAATATGTAATGTATTAACTATTGTTATTCTCCTATTATCTTATGAATTTTTTTACCTTTTCTCTATAAAATAAAAAAAAAGAAACTAATACTCATCAATAACCATAGGTTTGATACATGAAGCTATGTACACGCTGAGCAAACTTTATCACTGAACATTAGGAACTGTTGGGCATTGACTTCTCCATATGGAATCTATTTTGGGAGGAGAAGTTACGACATATTTCTATAATGTCCCATCACATGTATAAGGAAGCCTCATGCCTTTACTCAGAGATTGCCATTCTTTTTTTATGGTCACAGGTTATAAATTATGAAAAAGCAATATGGATTTATTGAAAAGTGTGTATCTGAGAAGTAAAAGCGGGCACACGCACCTGTGCAGTGAGCAAGGTGCCTGCCGACAGCTGCTTTGCTGATAAAACTTCCCCACTCATGGGAGCAAAATTTCACTTCAGGCCCAAGCTTTAAGACTGATCAAAATAATCTATGTTCTGTACAGTTTTTATTTATTTTTATTACTATATGTTTGCAGTATACGTTGCTTAAATTCTTTGTGTGGAGATCGTACGCATACATCATACACCTTAAACCCTTTGTACTGTGCAGTTTTAGACTTTCTTCTCAATAAGAATACAGAAATCTAGTACAAGGAATGCTAATCAATATATTAATCAGCTTTCTCATCTGTGAGACACAATGCCCAACACCCACAATCGAGGGAGGAGAGGATTAATGTAATTCATTTAATTTAGTTTCAGGGGATGTAGTCTCTGGCTACAAGGCCAAAAACATCACAACACAATGGTGTGATGGAGCCAAGGTGTTTGGTTCACAGTGACCAGAAACAGAGCAGGGAGAAGAAGAAAGAGCAAGGTAGCAGACATAGATCCAAGTTCATGCTTCTATAAAATATGCAAACATACTCGCAAGTGTGCTTTATTAATCTCCTGAGTGGACCCAAAACCAATTAATTTCACAAGATCAAACTTAACCACCACAATTGATTCACTTACTCTCCAAATAAACCCAGCAACAAGTTAATCATCCATCTAAAATGTCACAACTATCCTTCATACAACTTAGAATGCAATAATCTTCCTCAAAGTCTCAAAAGTTTGAGCATTTGAAACTCAAGGCGAACTTTTAGATGTGATCTTTTGTAACAATAAAAAGCAAGTTAAACAGTCCCAAGATACAATATCACAGTGAAAACATTTCCAATACTAAAGAGACAAACCATGAGGGAAACTCAGCCTTCTGCAGACTCAAAACATAAGCAAAATGAAGAAGAGTTTTTGTCAAAATGTGACACACGTGGCCTCTAATCCAATTCTCAATAGAACCTTCTTTTCCAGCTGAAATTTTATGACCCTGGCCTTTACTGTTTTCATTCCTACTATTATTCTTTTCTTCTGAACTGTGGCCAGAATCACTCATCAATTTCTGCTTACAATTTAGGGCTTCTCTGACTTGCACTTCCAAACCTTTCCAAACTCCTCCTACATATCAGTTCCCAAAGTTTATGAACCACATAGCACATAGTTAGGTACAATCACCTCAGTAACACCACCTCTGGTAGCAAATATATATCTTTCATCTCTGAGACACAAAAACCAACACCTCACACTTTAAAGGAAGAGAGGTTTAATTTTGGCTCATGGTTTCAACAGGTTCAATCCATGGTCCGCTGCTCCAAGGCAGAAACATCATGGTAGATGAGTGTATTGGAATAAAGATGCTTTGTTCTTGGTGACTGAGAAGCATAGCAGGAAAACACTGACAGAGAGGAAGGGACAAAGAAACAGATATGAACTCGAAAATCATGCCTCCATGATCTATGTGGATGTATCCAGGAGTGTGATTTGCAGTAGCAAGGCCAATCAAATAGACAAAATTAAGCTCAACCAACATACTCTTAAATTTTGGAAAATAAATGAAACTGAATTTCTAGAAGTACTTGTCATATATGTTAGTTGTCGTACACTCCTATAATTTCAGTACTCTGAAAGACTGAGTCAAAATAAATCACAAATTTGAGTACAGTCTGGGCAACGCAGTGACTTAATAAGACTGTGTCTCAAAATCCAAAGTCAAAAAGGCCTAGGGAATTAACTCATTACAAAGGTCCTGGATTCGTTATGTAGTGCCACCAAAAAAATTAAATTAAAAAGCCAACATCTGACATGTATTGATTCAGTACGTCTTTTGGCAATGTTTTTGGTTTTGTGTGCTGGTGATAGGAGTCAGGACCTGGCACTTGCTAAGCCGCCTCTGTACTACTGTGCACCATCTTTGGTGAAGTTTAAGCATGGTGTCTCTAGTATGGAGAATGTTCTTTCTTAATGCACTGATGATGGCACATCAATATCCCATGTTTAATTTTTCTCTGTAAAATTTTAGGAACTCCTACTGAGGACTCTTTAGGGAAAATAGAAACGTGTCTCTGTGTCTGCATTTATATCTATCTGTATATCATACATTTATAAGCACACAATGTGGGTGTTAACAATTGTGTTTCTTAAAAGTATGCTTTAAAATTTGCTGAAAATTCAAATGAAACAAACTTCTGAAAGCTTTATAATATTACTTGAAAAATGTAATTTTAAGTTGTGTTGCTAGGTAAATGAATGGAGATTAAACCATTTCTCAGACTAACTTTTTATTTAGGTTTATGAATTCAAAAGACAAATTTTACCTAGAGTATTGTTATGGCATTCTGGCTATATATATACTATGAACTTAAAGAAACATCCTAATGATCTAATACATAGTCAAACATACCCAGACTGAAACCTGTGGCCACAATATCTATAAATAGAGTAAATTTTAATTTTTTATTTGTTAATATACCAAATTTTATTTGCTAATATATCAAATAAGTGATTCATAAATAGCAATATTGAGAAGAAATAGAATAAGATCTTAAACATTCAACAAAAGAGACATTTTCATTTGCTTTAACCTAGAAGTATGTGGAAGAGTAATTATCATTTTGCTTCAGTTCACAGTGCTTCAGTTTAGTGAAGTGCTAAAGAAAGTTTGCTGACATTTTTGTTTGGGTAGCCTTATTTTTGGTTTTTGATGTTTTGGTTGTTTTACTAATGACTAGTATCTAGAAAAATGCTCAAGCTGGTCAAAGTACTACCATGAGAAACTTCAGTCTTCTCTCAGTTGAAATGTGCTTCTTCATGAGTGATTGGGAGTGAGCTGTCCTCTCTGAGGAGTTAAGGAGTTTTTAGTGGTTTTGGTCAGTCTGTTTTTCAGTAAAAATTAATCATCTCTGTACATAGAGAAAAATATCAATTTAAATTATTTCCCAGTATATTGGTGTGGGTTCTCTAAAAAACAGCATGAATAGAAAAAATATGTTTGTAATTATGCAAGGGGATTTAGTAGATAAGTTTACAAGATCACAAGCAAAAAAGTCCACAACAGCTATCTGCACACTTGTGATACAGAGAATCCAGTCGCCGCTCAGTCCAAGAACTTGGAAGTCTCAGAACTAGAGGGATCAAGGATTCAGGACCAGTCCCAAACTGATGGCCTGGCTGCTTCTGGAGAATGACTGGGGTGGGTCCAAAAAGCTGAAGAAGCTGGAGTCTGATGTCTACACATATTGGTAGTAGCAAAAGATGCACACATTAAAGCAGAATGGTATTTTTAAATGTGGGTCAACATCCTCCTTTCCTTTCATTCCTTCCAGGCTGAAAGCCCTTTGTGCGGTATCACCCACAATCAGGGTGTTTCTTCTTCCTCTAGTTTGCTGTCTGACATGCCAGTCATCTTTGGAAGCACCCCACAGACACATACAGATATGGACTTTACTAATTTGCTTGGTATCTCTTCATCCTGTCAAGCAGACAATCATAATTAAAGTCAAATGCAGGAAATAAAATTGTCTTCTTCCTAGATAGTTGGTAACAGTGGATGAATAGAATCATAGCTAGATTTTGTTTTTCTATCTTTGAATATTTAGGTACATGAGTGGACACAAACATTTATTTCACTGAAATGAATATATACCTCTTGTGTAGAAAGAAATGGCTATTCTCTTAAAAACAAATAAAAGAAAAAACTCATCAAACATATTTTATTGGGATTTATTTTGCATAGACTTGGCAATATTTATTGAAATACAAGTTCATTCATGTTAGGAAATAGTTACTTGGCTCTTACCAAGTGTCAGGCACTGTGCTAAGTTCTGGGATATAGTAGCAGGCAGAGGAAAGTTCTTAATTTCATGATTCTCACATTTTGGTTGAAAATGATAGACAATATACTGTTACAGAGTATAATCAGTGATGACAAATATTTAAAGAAGGGGCTAAGAAAATATAGTAGGCAATGGAAAGTAGTGCAAAAGGTGCTATTTTATACAGAATGAGAAGGGAATATTTCTTACATAAAGATTATTTCAACAGAGAATAATTTAAGTTTTTGAACCCAGAAAATGTTTCACAGAAGAGCTTCATAAGCAAGGGAATAGGCATACATAGAGTCACTGTGCAGATGTGCTTGGCCTCTTAAACATGAAGGAGGCCAGAGTGGGTAGGATGACCTTTGAGAAGGGAAGAAGAACTGGATAAAAAGTCAATCATGTTAGTAAGACATCACAGTGTATGGAGTCTTCGTGGACATGCAGGTCTGGGGTGAAAGTTGTCAGAAATTTTTGATAAAAGTGACATGTTCAGTCTTATTTTAACAAGATTTCACTGGCTATTCTTTGGACAATAAATTACAGCCAGAAAAAACTGGAAACTGAGAAGCCAGTGTAGCCCAATGAGAAGGATTGGGGATGGTGACTACTCTCACTGACTGGTTGACTAGGGTATGTGGAAATTTGCAGCTTTCCAGAATGTTTTATGTTTTAAGTATGTTCTCTGGCAAAAATGAAAGTCTTATTTGGTTCTATCCAAAGCAACTATGAGCAAAGCTGTAAGCTGTGACTTAAAATTATTTCCAACACACTGTCTGTGATGAAGAACAGTGTTACCATAATGACAAACATTAATCATTCAATTTTGTTTCTAACATTTAGTACATAATTTGTCTCTGTTGAAAAGATGTTTGGAGGTAATAGTGTTTGTATTTAAATGATTTATATTAAAGTGTGTTATAGCTACTTAGTTCTAAGATTGAACTTCATTCTTATGGTGCAGAAAAAAAGGAAAGAACAAAGAATTTTAGATGAGTCATTTGGAATAGTCAAATCTTTTCTCTGCAGGAGGCAGTGTTTTTTATATGTGAAGGTCAGTTGTGTTCAGGAAACCAATACAGAAAGAAGGCCTTAACCTCCAAAGAAAATTTATATCTAATTTTAAATCTCTCATGGTAGTATTAAAGAAGAGAAATGAAAACAAGAGCGGAAAGGGGGAGATTAGATAGCAGAACAGATTGTTTACTTGCCTTTGCCTCATGGATTTTCATTCTTTTATTTTATCTCTGCAGCCTTTAGTATTTATTGGCACCCATTTCATTCGTCTTTTTCTGGATTTAAAATTGAGGTGATGAGATGGAATATTACCTGTGTGCTGCAAAACATCCATGAGTGACATGCAATAGCTCCCTGGGAAACTAGAGATGAATTTCTGCAGGCTTTTGAAATGCTTTACATTTGAGAATAAAACTCAGCTGAAGTTTAAACAGCATATTGACTGTAAGTGTTGATCTCATGTGTTATATGTAGGATATTCCAGTGTTAGGTAACAAAACATTCTCAACTCAAAGTGGCCTAGCCATTAAAGAAATTAATATCTAATATACCTAGAAGAGGCAGGGTGGGATTCTGGCATGCTGTAATGAGAGGCCCAATATAATCATGGATCCAGACCCTTGGTCCTTTGCTGTGCTCGGTGTCAGCTGCCTACTAAGCCTGGTTGTCCTGTGTCTGCTGGTGAGCATCAGAATGACATAAATTCTTGCTTCCAGTAGGAAAAGTAAATGGACCTTTCTTTCTATAACAGAAATATTCATTCTCTTTAAATGAATTAGGAAAAATTTCATGCATCCAACTCTAGACAAGGGAATGCGACTGAATGACAGGATTAAACTAATCAAAGCTTGCCTCGAGGATCAGGTGCATTGTGAAACTCTGTGGGCAAAAACAGTTATCCTAAAGTATAGATGCAATGGTTAACAGCATGTCCTACATGAAAAATCTTTCAAAGAATGGAAATTTCCCCCACATTTTATTACTCTGACCCATGTGTTTCCTCCAATAAGAATAAAATAATAAAACAGGGGACAGAATTCTGATGATTCTAACTTTTCTCCTTCTCAAACTATTTTGAAGCTTTCTATTTAAAGCATTTGAAAATAGTAATTTTAAAAGATAAGTGATTCTTGTACCATTTTTGAACATATAAGAGTTAAGATCATCAAATACCTGTGACATCACAATAATTTATTCATTGTATTTTCAATGTCTTAATTACTTATTTAAGCAACTTATTATTTTCAGCATCTATATGAATTATACCTACAAATATAAATAGTAGTAAACAAGTGAACCGGTTGAGACTCTTTTCCTTCTGGGATCATAAATTTTTTTCTTTGTTAAAATAATTTTAGTAGATGAAGATCTGTCTTGGTTACTTTTCACTCATTGCTGAGACAAAACACCTGACACCCAAAATTAGGGAAAGAAAGGTTTATTTATCTTACAGTTTTTGGAGGTTTCAGTCCATAATTAGCTGGCTCCAAGGCAGGGTGGCATGGCACTGGGGCAACACTTCAAGCCAGCAACAGAGCAATAGCAGCCAGAGTCAAAAGCAGGGAGAGCAAGCCTCTTTTTCTCCCTTATATTGTACACAGGACCCCTCCTCCCAGGATGGGCGTAGTATTCAGGAATCGCCTTGCCTGTCTTTGCATGGGATGAGGATATTTACAAAGTAAGAACGCTGGCTCCCTGCTGAGTCTCAGTTAAACTTCTGACCTTCTCAAATTGACACAATGAACAGGTAACTGCTTGTGCTCTCCACCCAGGATGTAGAGCTGCTGAGTTACTTAATTAAACTTCTAGACTTCTCAAGTTGACACAGTGTATAAACCATAACAAGATCCAACCAACATATATATATATAATATTTATATATTAATGTAATATACATATACTGTAAACTCCTGCTTTATTGCAATATACATTTGAAGAATGTGTTAATTTTCTATTAGTGTACCACAAATCGCTGTGAAATTAGTGAATGGAAGCAATGCAAATTTATTACCTTACAGTTTTTGTAGGTCGAAGTCTGAGCACAGTATAACTGAGTTTACTATTCAGGTTTTCACAAGGCTACAATCAAGCCTACAGGGAAGATTCACTTACACTGTTATTCTAATCTGAGAATCAGAGTCCTTTTTCAAACTCATCGACAGAATTCAGTTTCTTGTAGTTACAGACCTGTCCTCATTTTCTTATTACATATGGGGTATGGACAAGTCTTGTCTCCCAGGGGCCACCACTTGTCTTTCCATAATATTTGTTTTCCAGAGTAGCAGTGATTTCTCTTTCTGACTTTGAATCTCTGACTTCCTATATATCTAGCCTTCAGGCTCAGACATAAGGACTCATTTGATTAGCTTGCAGCAACTTGATAGCCTCTCTATCTTAAAGTTAATACATTTGGGACCCTAAACTGGTATTTAAAGTCCCATTATTGTGGCACCTAGAATTGAATAACTTTAAAAAGTGCATATTCAACAAGAATCTTCCAAGATAGGAAGACTGAAGAGACAGAGAACATGCTCTATTTCTCACCAAAAAATCCAAAAATAATTGGGTCAGTCCATATATGTCAGAAACTAGATACCTCAAAAGAACCATACATGTCTCACCTCTCTCTTTTTCTCTCTGCTTCTCTATAGATACAAATGATATAGATATAGATATAGATATAGATAGACAGATATGGACCATTTCCTTTTTCTCCTCTCCTTTCTATCCTGTTGAACACAACTGAGTTTTCTCACTTACAGGAAAAAACAAAGAAAACAAAGCAAAGAAATACCTCCTTTTGCTGGGTGGGTTGTATGGAAAAAGAAAGACTAAGGAATCCAGAAATAATATTGTCTCTGAGGAAAATGAGGAAGAATGCAATAGAGAGAAGATGTGGTTGGAAAACAAACAAACAAACAAACAAGAGCAAGTAACAAGAAAATACCAGTGTTTGTGAGATAAAGTTAGAACAAGAGGAAGGATTATAGGAGGATAACAGGATGGGAAAAACAAGGTGGGAAAGACAGAGCTGAAAGTAACAACAATGACGCATTTGTGGCCAAGGATTTGTAGTTGCTTTGAACATGGTATTTTGCTTCTATTTTCAGAATAATTTACTGTGGTGAAGAAAGGCTGACAGCAGCACATTCTTGTGTTGTGTCTTGATCTTGTTAGCACTGTTTCTCAGCACTCTGCTATGGTCTGGCTTCTTCGAAGAGCCAGGCAAAGCAGATAACATTACCCATAATAAAAACATATGAATTATACAAACATAGCTACAAACGAAAGAAATTAAAAATAGTCCAAGGTTTTCTTAGAGTCTCCTTGCAACAAACTATTCGGACCATAGAGTAGGAATGTGCATAGTTCAGTATGGTTTTCTCTTTTCGTTTTCAATAAGAATGAACACAAGTTAAAGGTAACTTCATAAATTCACTTCCCCTAGAACATTGTAGAATAAAGAAATGCCGCATATGGGAACCAACTGCTTGTTAGTTACTGAATCTGAAATGAACAAAGCTGAGCTGAGCTGAGACATTCAGTAGCATCTGTGTTGTGTGTATGTGTGCAAAATACACATGTGTATGTATATGTGAGTGTGTAATATGCAATCAGGATGTCTTCCAAATATCCTTTAAACAAGCCATATATATTTCTTCCACGATAAATTGTGGATGATTGCAGGTATAATATAAAGATGACACATATAAACTTTCCAATACAAAACACTGCATTTCGTTTTCTGATTCTTTGATGTTCCTGAGTTTAGCTTCTTTGCTCCATAAAGGAAGGGCCTAGTCAAGGATTGAAAGTTCCTGTGACACCAGCTGTCAGTAGCTGACAAAGTGAGTATGGATGCCTGGCTGCTCCTAGCACCCTCTATAAAGATTAATTTTTCTCTTCAATGAGACATTGTTGGCCATGAGGTGCTGCTGTTGATTCATTTTCATTTTCTTTTGGTAGTTTGTGAGAGGGCTACAAAGAAACAAAAAGAGATGAAACCTCTCTCTCTCTCTTTCTGCATGCCTTTCTACAAAGCTCAGTGTGCAACAGAAAGAGGATTCAGAATACAACTTAATTATGATTTTGACGCCTATTATAACTAGGTAAGTGTCTGTTTGTTTTTTGTAAGACATCTCCCATAAGAATGAAGAGGAGTTGCTCTGACAATAGAGACAGAGATCTGCAGAAGCGCTGATAATAGCTGCAAAAACAGCAAAGAATATCAAGATTATTAATCACCTGCAATATGAATATGAATTCCAGTGAAAGAAAGTCCTCAACACTGGCTTCCTCAGATGCCTGCACCTATGTTTCCCTGTGTCCTAAATCTTACTCTTTGCTCATGAATTAATATTAATGGCTTACATCATTTTCCTCAAGTTCTTAAAAAAAAACCTTGTATTTTAATTTTCCATGTTTGTAGGTTTGAGTGTTTCTTAGTAAACTATCAGAAAACAATAACATTCTGGCTTTAGGCACATGTAGAATAGATAGTAACATTTTACTGTCTCCATATGTCATTCAGTAGTCCTGTGATTCTTTGGTTCAGGAGAATGTGCCACATTGTTTTGTAAATTATAGGTGTAAATAAATGGAAGATGATGGATTGTCAAATTGATGTTTCTTCTGTTACTTGAACTTTTCTCATATTTTGGTTGGGCTTCGACTCTACTGAAGAATGAAGACTGGTATGGTTGATTCCAAGTTGGAAAAGTCACAGTCACACCAAAGTCTACATAAATATCCTTGTTCTAGAATGTCTCTACCATACAGCTGTGTTTTATTTTCATAGGACAATATATTAGGAGGGCCATGATCAGTGTATCAGTATACAGATGGATATTCTTAATACATATACCTCTTAGGGAAAGTAAAAGAACTCAATGCATAATAGAATTCACTAATGCATAAGAAGGGTCAGAATTATTTATAAATTGCTTAAAAATCATTTCAATTCAAAGAATTAATTTATATATAGAATAATAATAATGCCATCACTATACATTCTTATTCTACAATGAATGATTGTGAAATTGATAAGACCAGGTAGATGGGTCAAAATAGCTATCTCATTACATCTGAAACACTAAAGTAAATAAACAATCTGTTAAATTAAGTGGGTTCTTTTATTCAAATGCTTCTATTATTGTGATTATCATAATACCTAAGTAGCCAGACTCGATCTAAATAAATTAATTCAATAGAATATGAACCAAAATTTTATTTTCATGGAGTAATTTCAGTAATATTGTCAGGAAGAATGGATATCTTCCAGGTATTTTAAGATGACAAATAAATTAAATGCCATCAAGATGGCATAGCAGACAGTGAAATTTACCATTTTAAGCAAACTATGTTACTAGATAGAAGTTCTGTTATTGCTCCATAATATAGTGAAGAATTTAATGCTTTCTGCCTGACAGTATTCAGATTCCATCTTTTTCACTTCTGAAATCACTCCATTTCCTCCTGTTTTTTCATTTTATTTTCTCTAACAAAGAAATATTCTTTTTTTAACCAAAGCTAACCCATCTGTTTATGCTTTAATACTATGTATTGTTTTGTCCTCTCCAAGGTTTTGATTTATTAAACAAGTCCCTTAAATTACATATACTTACATTTCTTTCATTTATCACTTTCAACAATTCTTTCTTCTGCCTGAAGTTAAGTTTTGGGGTAAAAAACATCCAGGTCGGATCCCAAGAATAACAAACAATATTTGTCAAATACTGCTATTGTATTAGTTAATTTTCACTCATAGGCTGAGACAAAATACCTGACACCCAAAATTAGGAAAGGAAAGGTTTATTTCTTACAGTTCTTGGGGGTTTCTGCCCATACTTAGTTGGCTCCAAGGCACCATGGTATGGTGGGGCAGCCATTCATGGTGGCCACCAAACAGCAAGGAAAAGTGGCAAGGGAGGGCAAGCAGAAAACGTAGGTTACTCCAGCCCTTACACTGTATGTTGGCCCTGCCCCTGGGTGGGTGCAGCACTCACATCGCCAATCTCAGCACTAGACAACAAACCAATCACGAATGCCAGACTCAGCCCTGTCCAAATCACATGAGGCCTTGTGGGGACACAGGATCAAACCAATAGAGCTATCTTCAAAATATTTGGGGTTCTAGCGTTTTCTTTTTATTTTTTTTCAGAAATCTTAGAAAACATTTATAAGCTTACTGTCTTATTTTAATATGTTCAGAGTTATTCATCTCAAGTATGACTAGATAACTTTTAATTAACAAATTTATTTACTCTTCAATTCTGATATAAAAGTCTATTTTTCTTGAGATATTTTCCTGCCAATGTCTATCATTTGCTTCATGTATTTTGGAATTCAGTATTTTTTGCCACTCATTTTTGCTCTCAGTGCCCTTCTTCTATCCACCAGGTACATTTGAGAATATCTGAGATCCTGACTTTGTTTTGCTTCAGTGCATTCTATACTCATTTTCTTGGTGACCACATTAATTTCCATAATCACAAATTAATTTGCTATTCATTAGATCAGTAGACTATTTCCCTCTAATCTAACTCATTTGTGGATTGCTGACCTTCATTGTAGGTAAGATTCAACTGCTAGTATTACAATTTCGTAAGTCTAAACTTTAAATAGAGCGAAAATATCTAAATTTCAACTTTCTATGTTTTTAAACATTTCTAACACTTGATCAACTTTCGCAAGTTATTAATTTGAAATGTCAGTCATAAAGCTTGCTTTTTCTTTCCTCTAATTTTGTATAGCCACTCAGATATCTTGACTTTAGATTAACTTTTCTCAGTATTTATTTATTTTTCTCTTATTATAGCAAATATTTGATTTCCAGCTTCTGTTACAATGCATTGCCTTATGAAACATGACAATCTTTGATAGCTTTTCTTCATTCAGTCATTCCTATACAAGACTGATGCATACTAATATCCTCTATTTACTTACCACTGCTTAACCTCTAAATCACATGAGAAATCGTTTCCCTACTGCCAAGAAGACTTTATGCCTTCTATGCTTTATGACCAACTAAACAAAATTCTCATCCTTACATTTGCCATTATCATCAAAGTCACTAACACTATACCAGAAAGCATAACTTCAGTACTAAAATTTTCATGGACTTCATGAACATATGTTCATGTATTGTCAACAACTCTATAAGTTAAATACGTATACTTTCATTTGCTAAATGGTGGAAAGGCAACTTGAAAAGTTAATGGCTTGAGGCTATTCTGGAAGCCACAAAAATGTGACTTTCACAATGAGGAATATAATTCATGGTGACTTAGTTGCTGGGTTCTGAAATCCAATAGCATGTGTGCACTGAAGTCACAGCTCTCACAGTGGCCCCAGTCGGTGACAGAATGCAGCAGGAATACTAATGCAAGCCCTTTCCTAAACAGCACAAGACTCATGTAAATAACTTGGTTTGGAGATTTCTTTCATTGTTTTTAGAAGTTTATTGAGCTACACTAAGGTCTAGGACTGTCTTTCCTTCTTTTTCTCCTTATGAATCAGACTTAAATCTGGATCAAGCAAATTCCCAACCTTCTTTCACTCCTTACAACTTTTCTTCATAGGCATTTTCTGCAATGAACCAATTTCTTGTCTAATTCTATCTTGTTTTGTGCTTCTTCTAAGACTTAGACTACCTTAGTCACATCATACTTAGATGCTCAACTGAAATTTACACTCAAAAGTATCTATACACAAAGGCATAATTAATAAGGTATAGCCTTCATGCACATTTCTAAACTTTGCAGTCTGTTTTGGTCAAGCATACTGTATTTAAGATGTGCCCAGCATCTATTTCCATTCCATTGTCATCCATTTTGAATACCTTCTACTCTCTCCCTCAACTCTGGATTCACTCTTCAAGGTTTAACTCAAATATTGCCTATTTTTGAAGGTTAAAATAAAAATATTTCACACAACTAGCAGTATTCCTTAATTGTATCTTTATGTCTGCTTCTTTTCATAGTTTAAGCAGAATTTTACTGTATTGTGTAAAATGGTGACAAAACATGTAATTCTGCTACATTCTCATTTCTACTATTGACTTCCTCTGTGTCTCTGATAATGAGACTTTTCCATGGTTCACTGTGTTCAACCTCACAGTAAGCATATGCATGTAAATAGAAAAATAACTTCAAAACTGGTAAAATAAATTTCATATTGCTGACTGGGGCATTATGAGAATTGAAAGTATAAATGTCTATATATTTTAGCATTTATATCAAGGTAATGGCCTATAATGATTGATTACTACTTCTATAACATTACATGAAATAACTTTCCAGATAATATCAATGAACTATAAGATTTTAAGGATGATTCTCTCTCTCTCTCTCTCTCTCTCTCTCTCTCTCTCTCTCTCTCT